>KK499853.1:954877-1056544 GCA_000688715.1 Glossina pallidipes | reverse complement strand
AAACTTAATATAACCTTGTAGCATAAGAGAAGGGAACGGAAGCTTTCACTCGGAATCGAAATTCATATAGTAATTTTTGCATTCAATTCAAACCTTACGTTCAGGACTTACATTGCGGGTTAAATAACGTTGTATATATTCTTCGGCGTTCGGTACCTTCTTGTCTACTTAATGCTTATAATGATCATGTAAAAGTATTACCGAAATATATTAGGGACCGACCTAACTCAATACTGATTTGAGATGTCGAGTGTCCGCAATCCATCGTGAAACATATGTAAAGCACTTAATCGTTGCATATTTTTTCTTTGCCTTTGTGTTTTTTTTTTTTTTTTTGTATTTTTCTATTGAGTCATATTTAATTGTTCAAGAATATACAAATCAGCGCTACACACATTTAACAGGTGGTTTCATAATCTGCCCCACGCCATAGACTTGTCTATTACAGAAATGAGTACAACGATCTCATTGTATTTGTGTAATTGTTCGAAGATGTGTATGTGTGATGTAAATTTATGTGAATTTACATTTTTGATATATTTAGTTGTAAACAAACGTACGCACCTATATATGCAAATATGATTATCTATGTTAATCAGCTAACTTATGCACTAAAGAAAATTTTTAAAAACAGCTCAACATGAACGAAAAACACATGTACCTGAACAATAAAAAAAGAAAACTTTTACTTATGCTTTTTTTACACTGAATGTTGTTTGATTATGTATTTGCGTAAAAAGTTACACTCTTGTCACTTTTCGTCAACTAAATTAATGCATTGTTAAGCATAGTCGAGTATATTCCTCAACTAAGTTTGGTGACTTTCGGAACATTGCCATGATTTGGATAACCACACGTCCTCTCAAATTTCCCCATTCGCTCGTTCGAATTAGATTTAAATTTACTTTAGCCATGCCCAAGGGACCAATTGAAAATTAAAGTTAACGTTCTTAAACTAGCAATATGGATAACTGTTGGTTATGAAATACATTTTTCATGGAACCTGAGTATGATCGTATATCTGATCTGCCTTAAAATCTCTCCATAATAAGTAAAGTAAATAACTGTAATATAAAATAAAATAAGTAGAGTAAACCTCTTCAAAAACTTGGTATTATCCAAAATGCCAAGTCAGATATGACCAATGATCGTAGAAGCACTCGGACCCTATTCATTTCCAGTAGAGTTCGGTTTTAAGCCAAAACGTATCTGTGTACCAAGTTTCAGTGAAACGTACTGAGAATTGTGACCTATAGATGAAACACAAACAAACCTGGGTAATCATGGACAGAACACAGATATCAACCGATCTAAATAACAATCCAAAACATTATAGTGAAGCAAGGCCGTCTATTGTATGTAACACACGAGTTCGTCTAATGCAATTCAATGTAAATTTGTTGCCTTATAAACGCTAACTCTTCGTGAGAACACCTAGACAGGATTCGAAAAATAAATCCATGTGGGCCAAGCTTAGTACACTAAGTTAATACATCAAATCATTATTTTGGACTAGCTATCATCATAAACCACGAAAAGGACGTTCGCCAAAACACGTCAAGTTTCATTAAAATATCTCGAAAATTTGTACTTTGAACATAATGTTAAATGCGAAAAATGATTCTGAATGATTCCGATTAATATAATGAAAGAAGTATCCATCCTCAAGTCCGTCCGAGTCTTAAATACCTCCGCCCGAACATGGTGTACCTAGGAGTAGTATATAAGTAATGCAATTTTTTATTCGAAATATCAATCACTAGGCTCGCTGGGAACGCATATGTCTCTCTTTCCGTTTAGAATACATGGAAATAAACTTTAAAGACTTCATACAATTCGTATAATTTTGAGTAGGTCAAGAATTGAAATCACTTTAGACACATATTTATCTAACTTTCTATCGTATGTTGATGGAAACTCATAATATTGAAAAGGATAGAAAATGAAAACGTGGTACATCTATTCGAAAAGTTTCTAAAATAAAGTTTAAAGACAGGTACAATTTGCCTACACACTCGCCTACAATAATCGCAAACATTTGGAGGTCCAAAAGTTTCTAAAATAAAGTTTCAATATAGCGTCAATGACATTTTTTCAGATACCGATCTGATCTTTATAGCACAAACTAAAAACCTTGATTAAAAATGAACACGTAATGTAACGTAACGTAACGTAACGCAACGTAACGTACTGTAACGTTTGCAATAAACAAAAAAGCTTAACAATTTATCGGTGAAGGTGTATAACGGCGAGTATCGATATCTCGTTTTCAGCCGTATTGGACCTTCTCTTTTATTCTTCAAGCGATGGACATGTGAGAACCGTTGATTTATTCCTAATAAAGCTTTGAAAATAGTTCCCGAGCATTGTATGTACTGGGTCCAAGAAAAATTTCGTAAAGTATTTTTCACATAAGTTTGCGGTAACTCTCTCAAATCATATTATATCACGTGTGCAAAATGGCAGTTCACGTAGATAATTAAAAAGCGTAACAAACTTCATTTAAAGAATAAGAAAACTGCATTTGAACTGAGCCATGATAGACCATGAAGAAGACCACGACTTTCCGTTTCACTATTTTGAGTAATGTTTACCCTTTTGGCACGGGCGTGAAAAGTTTGTATCCAATCTCTTAACGCTTGCTTTACTTCGCAAATACAGAGAGACAACTAATAGCATATTCAAACAGACAAATGGTCTCAGATGACAGAAGCAACTAAATCAACTTGGTATCGCTAAGTAAGTTAGTTAACTGGCACGAAATAATGACCCTCTTCCAATGTTCAAACGTTCATAGATTCAATTAAACCACACAGTCTATATTAAAGCCAAGGAATAATGTATATATCGTTTAGATTGAAGCTCGTTGTATGTGAATAAAATAAATGAATGAATAAATCTTACGCAGAAGTGAAGAAATTTTCAGATTTCATGAGAGAATAAACATGGTACGAAAGCTTTCTCTAACTTCTATACAAAAGGCATTTTATTGGAAACAACCTTTTAAAAAAGTAATGTCGTCGGAGGGCTTAAAATAATTTCTCAATAATTATTCGAGTCCAGAATGGCGGCACCCCAGCCTCTCGCCAAAAAGAAAGGAAGTCATGCTTTATAGTATTTGCTTAGTCGTCTTCATACAAATGGCGATTCTTTATTTATTCAAGGGATCATTTAAGACCGTAAAAAGGAGGTAATATCATAAGATATTGTGTCGATCGATTGATGTCGATCCATCCCTAACATCTATAAGGAGTTATTTTTATTTGTATTCATCATGCAGACCGCATTTCTACACTACACTAAGTGTAAGCTTACACTAAGTGTAACCTAAAATTAATCACTCGGCGAAAAATATTTATTGAGATCCTTTATCCATATGTAAAGAGAAACTCATCTTAAAATTTAAAGAAAAATACGTGTTAGGTTCGGTAGAAAGGGAAGGAAAACGTGTGTCGGCACTGGGTTGTTAGCGGCGATTTTGGTCTACAAAATTTTTCTCTCTTTAAGTAGCCAATCACCAGTCATGCCAATCAAGTGTAGACTTCCAGCGAATCTGTTTCCTAGGTGACAGTCGTCAACTTAACCTCAACTTTTTGTGACAGAATTTTTCTTCAAAACTCATTCATTAAGTCAATTTGAGGTTCTTTCAAATTTTTAGTCGCACCTCCGCCCCATTACATAAAGTATACGCATTTGATTTGTATGAGTTTAGCCACATCGATCAGATTAAATGTGAATATGCTCAATAATTCAAAACTCCGAAGGCCCACATGACCTGGACCTACAAGTTAATTCCAATTCTTTTATTTACTAAAAGTGTATAGAAGTTTAAGATGACATTAGTTCGGATCCGTGTAATTAAAAATCTTGAAGTGATATATATACAATTACCCACAGAGAGAAGACAGGATCGAAGCCAGGCATTCGATGAAATGGCGTCTATAACGTTTCAATAACATTATGCCAAAGAACAGCAAACCTGGAATCGAAAAATACCCTGGAAAACTTAATTATCTGTTGTCGCCTTTATGGTATTTTCAAAAAGTTAATTGATCAGGTGACGAAAGACAAGTTTTAAAATACTTTTACAATCGACAAGCACCTGAAAAAGATGGGGACTATATATGTTTTCCGAAATAACATTCATTGAGTTTTATAACCTAAAACTGCGGATACGATATGGAAGATCTTTCTTGTATTTATGTTATTAACGTTAATAACACTCGAGACAATTAAGGCGCATTTGAAGCTTCTTTTTTATATAATAATTGTGTTGATTATGTATTTAGGCTCATACCCGTACGCGACTATATGAAATACGAATGACGAGCTCATTTCACTCAGGAGCAGATATTTTATGGTGATTTTATGGTGTTATGACTGTGGATATCAAATACAGTAAACGGAATATCAAGCTTGGCATGAATGCTTATCTAGAATGCATAGTCGCTGGATGCAGATTTCGTACTTATCCCAAATAAATATAGATATTCATCATACATGTGCAGATGTGTAAAACTTTTATAAAAACATGCACATCGATTTTTTTGTATACGTTTTTTTTTTGCTTTTAAGAGAAAAGTCAGAATTTAGATTCCATTTTATATTTTACTAAATTATATATAATGATTTTTATTTATATTGTCATAGTGACAAACGCACGTCAAACAGAAAAAATTAATGTTCTACGAAATCGATCCACAATACAATAAACAACATTCACAACAACAACAACAACAAAAACAATTGCCTGTTTGCGTATATTTTTATTTAAATATATAAAAGAATGTAATTGATAACCGCACCCGATTTTAAAGGAAAAAAAAAAAAAAAAAAAAAAAAAGAAAAAAAAAACAAATAAACAAACAAAACAATTGTAATAAATATATAATAATAATAAATAAAACAATTTAGTAAAACATTCAAGTAAACGATACGTCAAGTTCGCGAATCAACTGACAACTAAACCGGGACTTAAGATGCAAAATACTTTCTAGGCGGCGCGTACTTGAAGAATGTTTCACAATGTGTATCTGTTAAGCAAGACAAAATGTGTGGCTTTGTGCACTATACTATAGCGACATACATGCCTGTGCACGTACATACGCGTACATACATACAAATAAACATTTAAACGGCGGTTTAACATCCACAGACAGTATATATGTATATTTATTTATATATATATATATATATGTATATAAATCATATTAATAAATACGTACTCACAGAGTACGACTTATTCTGACGACCATACTAAGTACTACTGTAGTCATGTCGCCGTTCGCGAACGCAAACTCAAAGTCAGAGAAGCATTGCATTGTAAGCGAATGACACAAGCGTACGTTTTTCGTAACTTCATTATGTATCTATATATATATATATTTATATATATATATATAAATGTATATCTGATAAAACAGAATAATTCTCATAAAAATAATAGTAATAATAATAAAAAGAATGATTCAATGTGTTAAAGACATTATGTACGTAAGATGATTATGATGTGAGTTAATTGAATGACGCCGCTGCCGTCGCATTTAGTGAAGTTTGATGGAAAACGTTTCTTAGTCGCCAGATTACGGTACGCATTAAATATGAAATGCATATGTTATACATTAACATCATCTCTAAATCGGTTCAAATTATTGCGCATTATATATGGACTTTACAAATACCTTACACTGAGAGAGTGATGACAATGAATGATAAAGCAAGTGTAGATCACCTTTTTTGTCCGGTTATCAAAAGCATGTATGAAAATAATAAACCGAAGCTTGCATATGTATGATCGCGTATACAATTGATAGACGATCAACGTTTGGACTTTAGCTTTTATGGTTTTTCAAGAAATTTTCTAAAACACATTAAGATAATTTTTTTTTATATACAAATATTTAGCCAAATATCTATTGGACATCCTTTTAAGAAGTAAGTGTACTCGTGGTTGAGAAAAGTTTGTGAAGAGAGGATAGTATTTAGCTATCTATGTTCGCATTGAAATTTAAAAATTTTGTTTTACGATTTAGTGCATTGCCAGAAATTAACGGTAAAATTAAGGCGCATTTCTTTTGCGAGAGCATTAACTTTTTTCAATTTATTAGTGTTCACTTGCCCCTAAAACATAACCTCAAAGGTCAAAATGCAGACAATTTATTTAACCTCACTACGCGATAACACAATGCATAATTAAATCCTTTTCACCCACGATCATGAGTAAAATTAAATGATGCATTGTCCATATGAAGAGGATGCCTTCCACATCCATATCCATATTAATTCATTCCGCAATTCTCGTTCCCGATATACACATCTATCTAACTACCCCCTTGTCTGCTCATATCGGGTATTGTAAATAGTCCCAGTTGTTATTATTACGCGATAAAATCTGCTTACATTCCAGACGGATTTTTGATATTCCGATTGCGATATCTTCAAATAATATCGGTTTCATTTATTTCATTTTGTTTTATACGAATACAAATTTTACTTTAGCTTTTTAATTTACATTTATGTAGGCAAAGCGACGACGCTGGCACACATGTGATCAGAAAGATAAAACAAAAAAGGGAGAGGTAAAGCAAGAGTTCATTATTTTAGCGTTGTCGTCACCCTCCGTCTTCACCGGACTACCACGTTACAATACATTACACCAATAGAATTGTTTTTCAATGCACATCCACTTTATTTTATAACGTTTTGATCAAGATCCAGTGAGGATTTTCATTAACCATTCAACCAAATCTGAAATGTTCGACGACTTCCATCAGGGCAATATCGGACCACACACATATTTAAAGACTCAGAAAACACTTAAAGAGTTTGGCTGGGAAGTTTTGATGTATCCACGGCATAGCAAGGACATTTACCCCTGGGCTCGCAGTCTGCATAATTAATCTATGAAAACAAGTTCTATAGCGCGCAGATTGGATTTAAAAAGGTTCGTTTAAAATATCAAAAAAATATATTTGGATTTTATTGGTGAAGCTCCTCAAACTTTTCCTCTGATCTGTTGTATACTCAAAGTTTGACTTTTTATTTTTGCGAATTTGAAACTTCCAATGCCACGGACGTGACTTAATGCCATCGTGGACAAAGTACCTATTAGGAAATATATGCTCGGCTTAGAACTGGCCGGTGGCCATCTTGGCTTTTCATTTTCATAGAAAGGTGCATACATGTGTACACGTTCAGCGCATGCATACACCAAGGATAAGAACAAAGATTTCAAAAGCATTTGCAAAATCGAACCAATCATCAATTTATGCTTAAACATTTAATAAATTTAAGCAGTTCCTCTCATTCTTCTTGCCCTGACATAAGGCGCAAAAATCGCTTATTGAAAATTGTCCCAATTTTCAAGAGTTTATTTATATATATATTTTGAACATATCTTGTTAAGCCTTTTATTTTTTAATCAATCATTCATTATCCTGTTGACATTAATTGTAAAAAGTTAACTAATTATAGAGACTTTTTATATGTAATATATCACACACTTCATACATACCTAACTGATGATTTCCTCTCGTTATTATGTACACCACTGAAGCATAGAAAAATGTATGTTAGCTTTGTATTTTGTATTGTGTGCTTTGCGAGTGCAGTATAAGAAGTACCCGATCTTTTGTGTATAGATGTTAGTGATTGTTTGAACAAATTGTTATAATTCAAACAAATATCGAAAAATATATTACTTAGTACCGCTATTTAGTATTTGTTTGACAGCCATCAGCAGTGAATGTTTTCAGTGAGTTTGTGTGAGTCTGGGAAAAATTGCTGCTTGCTACTGGAATAACCTTAGACCAAGCAATCTCGGAGTCGAGCTGAATTTTTTGACTGTACCTGGTCGTAGCTGTAGTGTGCACTGAATGGATAACCGATTAAGGACACTAGGCCACAGCCCACTAGGCTATGACCACAATGACCTATTCCTTAGTCTCTGAATATTATTCGTTTAAGTGAAGCAACAATATTTAGACAACGCAAACGCCGTTTCACACATCGGTCATTACGAAGCAAGTGTTAAAGCATCCTTTCTTTAGCTCTCTGGGATTAGTTTTTTTTTCCCTAAACTTGAAAAAATGGTCCAATGTTTACTAACAATTAAGACACGAAGTCCACATTTCGATATCTATCTTGAGCAATTTGTCTCCTGATTATCAAAACTATTGATCGTCATTAGAAAAACCATTTTAAGTTAAACGGCAACCATGGCGTCGAATAAAAACATTTTTTTCCAAATTTCGTGTGTTCTCTACAACCCTGCCTCCCTTTGTGCTTTCGTGTTGACGAGTTATGTGAGGTTTCTGAGAGCTCTTTGCATCGTAAGCCATAAGCAGACTTATACAAGAATCGATAGCATTCTTCAGGCATATCCGCAATGCACGAAGTCATGATCAATGCGAATCTGTTAGTTTTATCTATCTGATCGAATCCAATATTTTGCCTCAAGTTTTTCAAGTTTTCAAGTATCAACGCGAACAAATACGAAAATATTGAATCATCACCATTGGCATGCGCACTTTAAACTTAAAGGCACAACTAAACGCGAAAATGTTCTCATTCTCTCCTAAATTTTATTGTCTGCAATTAGTTGGAAGCGTATGCACGCAGCATTCCTTTTTTAATCAATGAAGTAAATAGAACTAAATTAATTGTTGTTTTTTTCTTTGATCGTGCATACGTTTCACATAAAAGTACATATGAGTACATATTTAATTACACAAAATGCATAAAAACTTGTGCTCATAATTTTATTGGCTATAATTGGTCTTTCTTTACTTCTATATATCTACTTATAAGGAAAAAGTGTACGGTCGTGTCGTACGCTCACTTACGAAGATGTATATTAATTTTTCAGTTGTACATATATATGCATATCTATGCGTATAAAAATATAATATACCTATATACATATATATATATATATAATGATGATAATGATAGATATAATGATGATATAAAAATGATGTATACGTTACAAAGTCTGGTAAGAGTCTTTAGAAAAGCGAAGTGGAAAAGTTCAACAGAAAACGTTCTTATGTATTATGGAATGAATACACTAGGATGTGGCCAAAGACTGGTCTGAATCAAACATAACCTCCTAAAGCCTTAAACAGTTATTGTGTATATATGCAAATAAAGGTACTTGTCTTCTCATAGGCCTATATATATATATATATATATCTAATAAAGACGATTACAAAAGTTCTGTAGACTCCAAATCATATGAATGTAGGAGCAAAAGAAGAAGCAACATTGTTCGAATTTTCTAAGGATTGGGACAAATTTTGTATTTTACAAACGGAATGACAAGACTACTATAAAGCATACTCTGGACTAGATACTTGGTACATGATAATAATAAATATAGATCTTTTAACAAGGGTGCCCTTCTCTTAGGCCTCGTTCACCAAACCTCAAATTTTTTCCTCGCTCTGCCACATCTTGAAAATAAGCAATTTCTTTGAAAAATATACCGTTACCTAATGACACATCGTGTTGAGAAGAGGTTAGAATCAAAAAGTTGCGGTCTCTGCGAACAATTCGCTAGCAGTCGTCAAGACTTCATCCCTCGGTATATTTCTAAGTCTTATCGAGTTAGATTTTCACTCATGACCAAAAACTTGCCTAATTTGCGAACTATTGATCCACACGGGCTACCGCATAGCGAAGTAGTTAAGAAGGGCGGCTATCAAGTCGGCATACTCGGGCTCAATTCTCATTGCGGTAGGCCGTACTTTAATTACGATGGGTCTGTGATCATAGCTATAGTGAGTGCACACTTAGTGTAAGCATAAAACTTACCGATCAGGCATACGTTACGTGTATAGAGACATACCCTGTAAATACTCGGTCATATTAAAAACAAAAAAACAGATGGAAAATGCTAAGGTAATGCGAAGTCTCACTGTTCACAACGATTAAATTCGATGATTTTGACTTTCCTCTACATAAAATAACAGTTTTCCATTTAGTATAATTGAGTTATTCAGTGTATACAGGTACTAATGATGGACGACTCAAAATTACATTTTCGACATTCGTTACTTTCATTTGTTTTCATCGCTTGCCAGACAAAAGAAAAGGGATTCTGTGGCGTTTTGTGAGTAGCTATGTAAAGCAGATCTACTACGACAATCGCAAGCGAAGAAGGTCATGGATTAGTGCAGGAAAGCCAGCGCCGTCGACACCGAAGCGGAATATTTATGGCCATAAAATTTTGCTGTGCATATGGGGAAATTAGTGTATGACGAGCTGTTAAAACCGAATGAAACTGTTCCTGCAGATGTCCGACGACGTGAATTGAATAATTTAAACGATATATTGTTGCAAAGAAGACCAGCAATAGCGGTTGACAGATACAAAGTCATCATTTTGCATGGCAACGCTCGGCCACACGTTGCAAAAGTTGTCTACGATACACTGTTGTAGCTCGAATGGGAAGCTTTGCCGCATCCAGCGTACTCACGAGAACTATCGCCTTCTGATTACCACTTGTTCAGACCGATGCAGTATGGCTTGACTGACAAGTGATTTCGAAATGCTAAAGACGTGCGAAAATGGGGCGATTATTGGATTGCCACCAAACCAATATCGTGGGAAAAGGTTTACAATATGACGTATCTGCATTAATATATATATATATATATATATATATATATATTCTACAAATTTTCCTCAATAAGTGTCTTCTTCAAATGAAAAAATGATCACAATACATGCAAGCAGCTAATATTAAACGAAATCAGAATAAACATTTCGAAGTGACGTCAAATCGAACAAATAACAAAAGATTATCTGTTGAAAAGGACCGTAGAGCGAAGCTTCTCTTTTCCTACTAGAAGATTGTAAAAAAAAAAAATGGAACAACACTCGTTGCTTTTTATGTTGCAAAATATGCTGTCGAGACTCTCTAAAGCATACATAACTTCAAGAGCATTAGATAATGAATCAATTATTTTAGTAAAGGAATACAGATTGTCTGCAGAAGAAAGAGGAAATCCAGAAGCGCCTGCTGCATGTAATAAAAATTGACAAGAAGTCACAAATTCATTGATTCATTTTTATTGATTTGATTTTTGCACAAGTTTGTACCATTGATGCCGGTGGATTTGATCTGTAGGTGCAGCGCAACCTCCAAGATATCGAAAATTAACGTTTCATCTTAAGTCTATTAAGTCTTTTGCCCTATGGGCAATTTTCTGAGCCACTCTTAGTATCTTCCTGCAGTTCGCTTAAAAAAAGACAAGTATGACAAGCGGTTCATTAACAAGCAATCATTTGATTGCTTAAACAAGATGGCGAACATACAGGAAAATCTCATCCAAGCAAATCAATTTATTCTTAGATCAAATAGCTTTTGTTCAATGTAGTAGAAGGCGACGGGATCATACACTAGACGTGATCTTAAGCTTTAGTCCTATTTCAAATTAAGCTTTCATTTTACTTTTATCATTTGTAACACCGTTACACCGTTACCGCACTCTTTGTTTTCATGTGATTTGGTTTTTCTATAT
Organism: Glossina pallidipes; assembly: GCA_000688715.1. NCBI lineage: Eukaryota > Metazoa > Arthropoda > Insecta > Diptera > Glossinidae > Glossina > Glossina pallidipes. The sequence goes on along the minus strand of KK499853.1, from coordinate 1,045,019 downwards.
TTGATTTTGACTTCATTGTTATTTGTGGGGAAGAAAAGCTTGAATTCATTTTTTTTCTCTTTTTTTTTTTTTTGGTCCACAATTACGGTCAATGTAGTTAATTAATTTGGTTCAGAGATCGTATACATAGCTATATATGCTCGCACGTCTTGCAAGTGTATCTTTGGTAAACACACATAAAAAGCCCATTCACTTATGATGAGACGGTAACCAATGGAGACAACTACAAACTATACCGTTTAGAATGGATCCAATAGCCGTATTCTAAGCAACATCATAGATAGCATAGACCGCAAATCACAAGACATATTTTCCTGCTTTTCTATATAACCTGCTTTTCTATATAAATTCACATAAATTCTTCGGAATATCAAAATCGATACAAACGCTAAAAAGCTGTAACAAGCAAGCAAGCACATGGTTTTCGGTTACGATTAGTGACTAACGGTATTATGACCGCTAGAATATCACGTTAAGATAAATATTGTTTATTATATAACACTACTCCTATATCACACTATTATATAACACACCTATATAACACTACTCCTATCTGCAATCATATAAAGATATTTTGGATGAGAGATCTTTTAGCCTTGTTTTAAACGATTTACTTACATCTGTCATGTCATGTGAGAATTATTCGAAAATTTATTGTCTTACAAGCGTTTGTTTGTGTGATTTTATCGGAGGTACTTTCGAAGTACTTTTTACAATACCATCGAATTTGGTTAGATATGCAAAGTTAAGCAATGATTTTTGTGTGCTATCAGGCGATATTACGAACAGCTGATTCGTTTACAGTTCAAGAGCACTCACGTGTATGTGTGTATGCATGAATTGGACCGCATTACTTATTTTTATTAGCTTTTATTCAATTTATATTCAACATTATATTCATATTTTAGCATTAATTTGATGGTTTTATTAACCCTTTGTTCATGCATAACCGTATGCTGAATAAATTTATCTACCAATGTGCGTTAATATACATTCCAGAGCGCATAAGAGTAGAGTAATATGATAATAAAAAAATTTTTGATTTCATCATTCTAACACATGAAGCACGCGTTAAGCACAATGCATTCATTAATTCATTTGCAACTAAATGCCAACAAGCGAGACGTCATCTTTCTCGTATAATACAAACAGCTTTTTAGTATTAAGAAAAAGGAAATCGTTAATAAATTGTGATGCGTATATACTTTTTGAATAAAGAAAATATGTATATAACGGGTCTTTTCACAATGGGTGGCATTTTCTAACTGTCAACGTATAACTCTCATTGTATTCACGTTTCACAACCAAAAAGTCGAAGATTTTCAAATACCTTCGTCTATATATACAAAGTTGGAAAACGCATCCATCGCTGATTCGATCGTGACAATGCTTGGATGCTGACTTTTGACAGACTCTTATTGATTCGGAATAGAAATTGTGGATATGGACGACATTTATTTTCAGTAAAACGACGCCACATGCTTCGCGGAAGGTGAGACAGTGGTTCAATTGCGTGGTTGACTTCAAATGTCAGTTTTTGTTGACATCTTCTATATATATATATATATACACATGTGTATATAAATGCTAAAGTCTTATTTTATGGGCTGTGTGGTAGTTGACACCGTCATTATGAAAATAAATGTTCGTCCTCGCGCACACACAAACAAACAAACAGTTTTTATTTTCACGGCGTAAACTTACATCCGATAAAGATCATATATTGGCCAAAAATCGGAATATATTCTTTATATATAAGTTATATCCTTACAATTCATTTTTCTATTTTTGGTAAATCATGCTTTGCCTCAGCTTGCCTTGGCGGCGAATAAAGAATAAACTTGCGACGGGCGACGCAATTCTCTTTTGACACGATTTTTTTACACGAATTTGATTTAACACGAGTTCAAAAGAGAAAAATTCTTTTTTTACACGAATTATTTTGTTTTAACACGATTTTATATTTATGAATTTCAGATATAATTCCTTTTTTTCAAAGTAGAAGTTATTTTTTATAAAATATTTAATGAATAAAAATGTGTAAGCACGAAATAAATTAGGTGAACTCTAACAAGAAGTTTTTAATATTGTTTACACCTATTTCTCGTTTTACACGAATTTTTTTTACACGTATTTTTTGGGAACGTGTCTATGGGGTAAAAAGAGAATTAGGTGTACATGTTTTTTGTATTTAGATTAATGACAGCGGTAAAGAAAAAAAAATTTTATTTCAGTATTTATTTCCAGACTTGAGGAGCTTTAAAATGAAAATTTTTAAGTTCTCGTAATCGGACGTCAGCTGCAATATTGCATATCACTCGGAATATGAACGATCATGGCGATTTGAAAGTAATTTCCTTCTTTTCGTTAATGCAAAAAAAAGATGACAAAAAAAGAAAACAAAATAATCGGAAACGACTTATTACTCAGTGTGTTTTAAACGATTCAAATTTGTTTTTTTTTTTTTTCGATCGTATGTTAACCGTAAGGGTGAAGTGTGTAGCATACTTCGAAATTACAAAATCAAATTATATATCAGAGCTCATGATAAGTCAAGTTCATAGTCTCCTCTTAAGTTTTTTCGATTTTATTGGTGAGCAAAAACAATTCGTCTCAAGCTGTATATTTATATATATGTACATATATATGTACACATATTTATATATATATATATATATATATATATATATATATATCAAATATGTATAATACATATCCATATCACACGTGCATATGTGTAAGTTTAAATTTTTTATTCAATAAATGCGAAGCTTCTTCCCCCGTTTGTTATTGCTATTAATGCTGATAAGTTGCTTGTTTGCATGTGCTCTCGGAAATGCCTCATTGTGGTCTTGTTTTACTTGAACATTGTTTTTTGCTGTCAATCAAGCTCCATATTTATGCAATTAAGTTTGAGTGATAAGGATCGCTAAGAGTAAAAATTCAAACAAATCTTTTATTTACGTGAAACGAATGCAAACTTTTAAAAGAAGATAACAAACACTACCGAACCCTAACAGATGAATATCCCACAATTATTCCAAGACGCGAATAATTTCTTCAAATACTTCTCCTCGTTCCTATTCTATTCACGAGACATATTAGCATTCGCGAAACATTGAAACTCCCTATCTATATATAAACATATTGCCTACATATGCACCCTATATAATACATTCTCTTTTTACACGATTTTTTTTACACGAATTTGATTTAACATGAGTTCAAAAGAAAAAAATTTCTTTTTTTACACGAATTATTTTGTTTTAACACGATTTTATATTTATGAATTACAGATATAATTCCCTTTTTCTGAAGTAGAAGATATTTTCTATACAATTTTTAATGAATTAATATGTGAAATAAATTAAGTGAACTCTAACAAGAACTCTTTAATATTGTTTACACCTAATTCTCTTTTTACACGAATATTTTTACACGTATTTTTTGGGAACGTATCTATCGTGTAAAAAGAGAGTTAGAGAATTGCATACCTATAGATATCCGTATTATTGCTCCCGTATGTTAAGACCTTTTTGTATTCCATATAAACATGGTCGCCCTTACAAGGATATGCCTTTCAAGATAAATCTATGCCTGACCCAATTTTAAGTTACCCCACAGGCAGAACTTGTAAAAATTTCGAAATTCGCAATTTGTTTTTTAATCTTCAGACATTGCGTAGTTTCTTTAACTTTTCACGCCTCTATATCTTGTTTATTCTTATTAACTTGTCTCTGGTGGCATGAGAAGAAAGCATCTGATCTTGTTGCATTTGGCGAATAGAGCACTAATCGCGCTTGAAGGAAGAGTGAGTCATCATTAGCATTGAGCTAACAGCTTCATTTCTTCAGTATTGAAGTACACAAGAACAAGCTGACTTCCGAGTGGATCATATCTATGGATTGCACCTTTGGAATGTGAATCTCTGGAACCTTTCAATACTGAACGTTCTGCAAAATCTGCGCATCGCTTCATGTTTCCGTTACTGAACGGAAGGCCTTGATATAGCGACATCACAAAGTTAAGCTTTTCGTTTCTTCGATTAACCAATTAATTGCTGCAAAAATATATATACGAATCGTAGGAAAGAGAGGCACACGTGTAATAAAAATATAATTACAATAAGTACAATAATATTGATAACTTGACTATATATGAAACGTCTTGAAAAACCACATACTCATCGCGATCATCCAACACTTGCAAAATTCTTTTGCTGTCATCGTATTGCGAGCCGGTATTTTCGTTATAAAACAAGCTTAGCGGTTAACGATGATTAAAATTCTACTATTTATGGAACTAAAAATGTTTACATTGTAAGATTTATAAATATTTTTATTACTACATTGCAGCATGTCGCCACCCACATCACTCATGTTTCGCTCTGTCGTCATTAACGCCTTCTTGATCATATCTACAACCATGGGAAACAATTTAATTGTCTATCCCTTGTCATAAAATACGATAATATCTTATGGAGACTGGCTTACAAAAGAGGAAGCGTTGGTGACACCCAAAGTCAAACCAAAATTTACAAGAGCAAATAATCGGAGCGGATTAATATCCATTTAAAATTTTGTTTCGGATCTCCTCATGAACATTGCAAGTTACGCAAACCCGCTAAATCGCAATAACGGTATTAACCGCATTACTTGTAAGAACTAAGATTAGGGATAAATAATATTATGCAGTTCACGTACCTATAACACATTACATATTACATACATGGGACGGCCAAAAACTATAACCACTGACGAAAATATAGCCCCAAATACTACTAGATGATCATCGGTTAGAGGTTAGAGAGAAAGAGAGAGAGAGAGGGAGAGAGAGAGCAGAAACTGTGAACTTCTTCAGAACATATGCTGGCGACATATTGGGTCAGAACTTAAACATGAGAAAGCTGATCGCAAGTTGAGTGTCACGTTATGTTCAGGGGCGAAAATACCGACTCGCAATACGATGACAGCAATTACAAAATTGCATGAATGGATATTCACTTTGCTGTCCCGCCTCCCATTTTGCCCAGATGTGTCTTCCGCGCCCCCGTCTTAAAACGATTGCGGAAATTGAAGCGAACTCGACAAATCTTTCTATAAAAAATGTGAAGAAATATTGGAAATAAGTAAAATTGAATTTTGGAAGAAAAGTGGATTTTTTCACTCAAGTCGGAAACTTATCAAAAACCGATGTACGTTAAGTGAACTTAACAATAAATTTTTCTATTTTCGTTTAATGTTTTTTTTTGTGTTTTTTTTTTTTTTTTTGATATTCTAATGAATTAATAAAATATCTTATCATAGAATGAATGAGTTTTTATGAGTTTGAACAAAAAAAAATTAATTGTAAGAATTTATACAAATACAATAAAATATTTAATAATTTTCGTAACTGAGTGTTCGTCATGCTCCAGATAGCAATTTGGTTAACATAACATTTTACAATGATAACAAAGACGAAATTCGTGAAATTCGTGAACGAATTTTGAGTAGCGATACATAAAAGACGAAAAGTTGGAGGCTTTACAAGACTTTAATGAACGTTTGATAAAACGCTGAATATCAGAGCGATATCTCCTTTAGGTCATCAAATATTATTTTTGATTTTTGATTTTTTTTTGTTTTATTATAAATTTTGTTGTTTATGTTGGCTTTAAGCTCATTTGTCGACATTGATTTAGGAATAAAACAGATAGCGCAAAAACTTTGTGGCTTCAGTAAAGGTTATGAAGGAGAAATGACAAAAGTCATTTCTATCGAGAACAATTCGCTTTAAAAAAATTCTTTTAAAATATAAGAAAAGTGTATTTAAACTTTGGTGAAAAAGGCCACGAAATTTTTCCCTTATCAAGTAGTTGAGTATTGAGATTCAATGTTCCCTCTAAATATGAAGGACTTTGACTAATGCAATAGTAATCAGGCGGATGGAGAAACAGAAAGACTTATATCGAGTCAGGCTTTCATCTCTAATCAAAAGCCATGCATTACGTACCTTCCAGTGTTACAAACAACACGAAAAACTTAATAAAATCTTTTTCTTTTCTTTTGCTATTCGTTTCAATAATTTCCAAGAAACCGGAGAACTGAAGTGTTGATTAAATCTTCCGATCTTGGTTTCAGATTTTCTCAAAATTCTAATCTCGATGTCATTCGAGTCGTAGTCTCAATTAAAAGAATTGCATTTCTTTATTTTTTGAGATTGTCGTAAATAAAGAGTGCTACCCAAGATCCATAAGTAGATTACTCAAGTTTATGGAGTTGATTACCTAACACGTAGAGCAGGCGCAAGGATTAATTTGAACGTAAGTGACAAAGTCATATATGCCTTTGGGACAAATCCTTGATGCCCGAACTTTAAATCAACAAATAAAGTTAAGGCATTTTTGTAATTGTAGCCGCTGTAATTGCGTGGTTGGAGAGACAGTTGTCGTTGGGTGACGGTAGAAAATATTTCCTTCCAAGCTATAGAAGGACGTGAATTAAAGCCTCCAGTTTACTTTTGTGAGCCTATATGTGGACTGATCGCGTCCATTCTCATATTGAACTTTGAAATGATGCTGATATGTATTTGTATACCCATCACTAAAGAATGCGAGGTGTATTCATTTTATCAAAACGTATGGACTCAAACTTCAGAGACTTCACAAAGTATGTATACTCTTGGTCAGCATCAAATTCTGAATCGATTTAAGCATTTCCGTCTAGTTGTCTATCCGTCTAGGTAACGTTTGTTCTGAACATTCTCCTGGCCGACAAAATGAAGTTATCGACTTCAAATATGGCAGAAACATTTGAAGTTCTCGCAAAATGGGTCAAATTAGCCGAAGGACGCGCGTACGGTATACGACATAAACTGAGAACATCTCCGTTTTTCAAAAGAAATAAAAGAAAATGGGTTTTTGCTCATTGGTTATAAACTGCAGCAGATAATTCTACAAAAATTTGAACATACATTCTATGGACGATACTGTAGGATCGGTATCAAAATGGAAAAAATTGACCACATCTACCCAATATTATAGTGTTTCAAAATTGACTTACTTTCTCAACACTTTTATAATGCGCAGGATCTATGGAAAAAATGAAGATGACTCCTACAAACTTGCGATATGATTCAAAAATGTCCCAAACTGCTAAGAGGACACGTTTGTTGATTGCTACTCATAAAGTGCAACACATACACCATATAAATTTCGTCTTTCTATTTCGAACTTTACGACCATTAGTTTCCCAACGCGATGCGGTTACACCAAGTCGGAAGCTTATTACGATGGGATGTGTACTGAATCAAGCAAAACCTTCCTTCTGGCAGTTTTCTCAATACGTTACTTTAGAGCCACATTAGTATGCTAACACTACCGAACTCTAATTTTGGGATTTCGCTTATAATGCTCGGACATAAGGTAGACATAAGGGGTTGCTACAAAAGTGCCATTATTGGGCTATCGATAGCTGAGTGTCATTGATATGGCAATTTACAAGTAAAGCAAGGAGATTTTCAAATTTAGATCGACACGCACACGTACACTCGTATTGGAAATGTATAAACAAAATTATGATTCTTTAACCCTAGAACGGCCGCGTTGGTGAATAATTGCATTGTATCATGTAGAGTTCTAAACATTTATTGATGATTTTCGTTTAGATGGAAAAGCTCTTTAACAGCTCTAATCGACTTTTCGTTGCCTAGTCTAGTTTTCGAGATACCGATGATATCAAAATAGATTGATTTGGTTGAGAACAGTGCCTTGAATTGCCAGAGTCGCCCAAGGTCGAAGAGAGGTTAAGATCTGGTAACATATACGCTTACAATAGATTAGAAACTAGCTTGACGTAAGAAAAAACAAACAGCGACGAAATTTTCACACTTTCATCTAAATGTTCGGTCTGGAAATCCTGATCGGTTTACTAATACGTCAACATTTAATGGCGATATTGCAATTCAAATTTATTTGTAACTCGATGAAAAACGCGCTAATGTCCGATTGAAAGTTTTTGCCTACAACTGATGCTATGGATATATTCAGCAACAACAGTGACACGGTGAGGTCTAATATACTGTGATTTACAACACAGGACGACATTCAAGACGACAGTATTTTGTTTCACAATTGATTGATTATTTTACGGTGTTATTAGTTTCGAAAGCATCGCAATAGTAATAACAACTGTTGCCCCAACTTCTATCAGCAAATTACCAAACTGACTACGGCAAGACAATTTTGAGTGAAGCTGTGTATCACAACAGCCCTCAATGGGTCTTTATACCGTGTGTGATATGGTATGATATGCGGTAGAATCAATTCATTCACTAACTAACTGATCGAATCAAGATAGCTAGTATGTCCTCTTTGAGACAAATCCCCGCTCTTGTAATGCGATCGAAACTAATATCATTCGAAAGTGTTTTGTGCGAAAGTTTGCTAAACTCTTTGAAAACTGAAATCCCAGAGCAAATAATAAAATATATTATTAGGCCAAGTGGAATGCTTGAAATTCTTGTTGTTGACAAGAACCAACCAAGACTGACTGCCTTAGATGTAAATAATAGAATGGTAGAAGAAAAAAAAAATGCCGCTCAAAAAAGACTCTCTATGAAAATGATAAAAATTTATTATTTGCATAGAAGAAGCGACACTAAAATCTTTTTGAATCTTGATTTCCTCTACCCAAACTATTATATCGTCATTTACGCGCGTACAAAATTATGAGAGGAGAGTACTCACCATCATCGGCATATCGCTGTATGATGGAGATGATTTATCGCCACCTTTAGCGTAGAAGACATGGGAGATACTGCGAAACAAAGTTCGTGGGCGTACCGCGTCTGAGGCAGTCTCGGCTTTCATTTCGCAGCTCATATTTATTTCGTACACTTCGCTTCGCGCTTCACTTGAATTTGAAATTTTCATTAACTAATTTTTGCTTGAGTTTCTTTAAGTTTCTTTGCATTTTCATTTATATTACATTACATTATTAAAGCCTCAACAACATTGGCAAACGTTTTAATTGTGTTCAATAAAAATTAATATTCATCGCAATAGCAAACTGATTGTGCTCATGTTTTATTCAATTCTTTATTATTATTATGGATATTACTATTATTACAAAACGCGCACACCTTTTTCACAGAGAACCGCGGACTCATTGTCATCATCACTTTTTAACGCGAACATTAGGCTTTACTGAACATTTATAAAAGACAAAACTAAAAAAAAAAATACTTGATTTGCCGTCATAAAGTTTTCTTCATTTGATTTCGTTATCTCTCCATAACTAATATTCATCAGATAAGAAGTTTACTAAATTTATCGTTTCATTTGTTGTAGATCGAGACAGAACTCCTCATAAAGTCACTTACCTACCATCTTTTCATGCTCTATACCTTGCGTGACCTTACGTCTAGTCTCTCTTGCAAAGTTTTAACTTATCCAAGTCCAAACTTTAGCCATGCCCTGGACACCGTTGAGACAATTATTGAAATTTCTAAACAAAGTTAAGCTTTAACACCTTCCAATGCTGCCACAGATCGTCATCACACATCATCATTATTTATCACAAAAATCGAATACACCTAATTCTCTTTTTACACGATTTTTTTTACACGAATTTGATTTAACACGAATTCAAAAGAGAAAAAATTTCTTTTTTTACACGACATTTACATTTGTTTTAACACGATTTTTAATATTCCAGGAAATTTTCTTCAATCTTTCAGAGCAAATATTATAAAATATTTAATGAATTAAAATGTGTAACCACGAAATAAATTAAGTGAATTCTAACAAGAACTTTTTAATATTGTTTACACCTAATTCTCTTTTTACACGAATTTTTCTTACACGTATTTTTTTGGGAATATATCTATCGTGTAGAAAGAGAATTAGGTGTAGTAAGCAAACTTACGAATTAAATTTTATTCGTAGAAAATCGGCCAAGACACAGTTTCAGCTGATATTATGCTCGAAATGCTCTAAACAATGAGATCACTTTTAATGCAAACTCAATGTTAATCTAAATTCGCAGTCGTTGTAATATCCTATTAAGTAAGTGAGGAATAGAACCGTCTTTTCCTATATGAATTTTATGGTTGGTATATAATACTTTTATGAATACGCCATAGAATTGCAATAGATCAACATAATGTCAAAACTATACGCGCAAGTTTGAAAATTTTGCAGTGCGTACAGTTCTAGGAGACAAGAAATCTGTGTAATCGTATCTCTGGCAATAATCTCTTTTTGGAGAGAAATGAAACGCAATTGTACCCTGCCGGTGTAACCTCACAAGAAGGTGAACTGCGAGCTTCCCGCGATGTAAGTACATTTTATGTACTTATTAAAATAATAATCTCTGCTCTTTTTCATCTCTACTTTTTTTGTTTCCCCCCTGTCACTCTGTCTTTCTCTCCCTTGCGCGCGCGATTTTCCAGTCTCTACCGTTCCGTCCGCTCCGCATTTATAAAGGCCTTTTACAAATGACATTATCATCGTTTAATGGGTATTACGTCGTTCTCAGAGAGCGAGCGCAGCTAATCTGCACGAAAGCGCACAGCTGGACTTAACGAAATAATATCACTACACAGAATAACATAATAAAAAAAAAAAAAAGAAAACTTCTCTCTACGACGTAAGAGCGTCAATATTCATCTTAAACTCATATACGCTTTCTTACTTGGGTTCCGTGGCCGATAATCGTTTGATAACAAACAATACTTCTTGGTAATCGCTCTAAGCAATCTCTCTGCGGCTTACTTTCATAAACATTCTTCACGTCTACCGTAAAATTACACCTTTATACTTTTTACATTAATATCCGTACGTAGAAAATTTCAAGCAAACTTTTGTTTTAAAAAACTTTGCTATGACAGCTTGTTTAAGCGATCAGAGAGAAAAAAAAATTCTTACATTTTTTCGAGTAGCTATTAAAGAGTTCAAGCAAGTATGAAATTAATCAACTCATTAGAGCATAATGTCTTATAAGCAGAATCAGTAGGGATCATCACAAACAACTCATGTAAAGTCAATTTATCGCTTATTGCTTGGGAAAAATTTAGAAATTTAGAAATTTAGATCAATCCAAGCATAGACGAGCGAGTTTCAAAAATAAATTTTCAACTCGCTCAACGAATTATTATAAACATTTCTGAAGCTGCAAAAGTATTTGCATTTAAAATGTTTAGAGGGGAAAAAAAAGGCAAGTAAGAAAGTTAAATTCGGTCGGAACCGAATCCTTTATACCCATCACCGTTATCCTAAAGAAGAACGACACAAGAAATAAAAGAACAAAATCTTCATGCTCTATAATATGGAGTGGACGCAGCTGATTTCTTCTATTTTCATAATAAAAGATTTTGTCGTACACGCATGTGGGCGTTGTAGGCGTGTACTTTGGAAAGTCTATGTCAATTCCAAATTCTTTTGCCAAATTTGTAAGCGATATCTTCATTTTCGCTTACGGGAGAATGTTTACTACGAATACTACAAACTTGCGCAGACAAACAGAGGGACAGACGAACAGTCGGATATGTTTAGGTGCATTCAAGAGTTGCAACTGGCCAAAAATGGGGTTTTTGAAACTTGCTCCTTCCTGTTATAAATGTGTTCAATTTTGATACACTATAATATTGGGTAGGCGTGGTCAATTTTTTCCATTTTTGTACACAACTGCCACAGCATCGCCCATAGAATGTGCGTTCAAGTTTTTGCACATTTACTTGCTGTAGTTGATGAATAATGAGCATCCATCCAATTTTTCATCCCTTTCGAGAAACAGAGGTGTTCTCAGTTCACGTGGTGCTGTGGGCGCGCCCTTCAACCGATTTGGCCCATTCTCAATGTCAACGTGTGTGCGAGAACTTTCAATGTTTCTGCCAAATTTGAAATCGATAGCTTGATTTCTGTGGCCAGGAGAATGTTTACAAAAGACGTTACCTAGACGGACAGGCAGTCAATTGATTTAGAATTTGATGCTGATTCAAAATATATATACTTTGTTGCGTCTCTGATGCTTCCTTCTGGGCGTTGCAAACGTTTTGACAAAATTAATATACCCCTTACCCTTCGGTGATGGGCGTAAAAAGTATTTCTCAATAAATTTCGGTACAAAATTTAACCCAATTAAATATACAATTTATTTTAATTTTTCAAGTTTATACATATATACTTCTATAAACACATGCACAGACATGTATATATTGTGTGTGAAAAACAAAAACAAAATCATTCATGCTCCCATACAATTCATGACAAATAGAGGCACACTCGAGTGGCAAACGCACGTTTATTTGTTAATTATTTTTAATAGTCTTCAATAATCGATGGCATTAACTATGGCGACACGAACAATCAAATATCGTCGATGTCAAGGCAAGCCAAAGCTAGAATGATACAGTGGCTATCAAAAGTAAGACAGCAGTTTGCACGCGACACCTTTATTGTAGAATTGAAATTTCCCTTTGTTTTTTAAAGGAAATACGTTTCGGACATTTTATAATTTCATCCATTCATCCGTCCGTCTGTCTGTTGCCAGCTATTAGTGAAAATACATATCAAAGATGCAAAGTTTAAATAGAAATCGAGTACATAACCAATACACCCTTAGGCTAATTTCCGAATCCAATGATGAAATCAAAGTCAGCTCAATTAGTCGAGTCTTTATTAATAATTTATGATTTAGTATTAGTTTTAATCGAATCCAAAAGAAGAGTGCCCTGCGATCAATCCGATGACAAAAAGCAAAACTCTTTGTAAGCTTCGTTTACTCCTAATATTAATTACTTCAGCACTGGTGAGAATTACAACAATTTTCTTTTTTATTTTATCTGATATATCGTATGTAGGATCCCTAGATGCTTACTATTGCCAACCGCAAACTAATCAATTTTATGTACGACTTATCGGTTAAACATAACTTAGTGAAAAACTTCGTTCGGTTTAAAAGCAAGTCTTGGTTTTAGTCTCGCCATTTAAGATAAGAAGTAATTTTTTAGAATCATATCTCGGGTCTTCCCTACACCACTTATGGCACAACGGTATATTAAGTTTGTGCGGAGGTATCCCAGAAGGATTTGAGCCCGGGTTTGACGAACTTCTATCGTACCGAACGATTCAGAATCACTTTCTGAATACAATTAAGCCGACCGTCCGTCGTGTGCTTTGTTTATTCAACCTACAGGCATGTTTTGATGAAATTTCATACACTGACGTGTTTTGCAACGAAAATGGATCGGATTGGACCGCTTTTTCCGCCACTCCCCATATAACGACTCATTTTAAGAAATCTTTTCACGTTTGCCAATAGGATTGTGTGGGATATTTAATAGTGGGCCATGGTTCAACATAATGTTTTTACTCAATTTTCTTAAGGTTACAACGGCTTCTTCCTCTTATGAGGCTTTAGTAAGTATTTTTTCCTCGGAACAAACAACAAGGAACAAGTGAAAATCCCGTTTAACGTTTAAGCGCATTCTACTTCCAACCCTTTTGTTGGGTTAGTTGAGCTAATGTTCAGATACTTAAAACACTAAAGTGTCAAAAATAATTACGTTAGTATTTTCCTGCATTTGTGGAGGTCAAGTACAGGCATCTACTGAACAAGGGTCGAAATTTTACTATGGCCCTTTGCTCCAATGTTGTTGACAATTACTTTAATATGAACTCAGCACATCCATTCGCTATATGCGCTCTTGGTCATCCCGTATTTTAGAAAATATTTTTCCTAATTCTGGACGAGGTTACCCATTAAAACATTAAGTCTTTTTTTATTATTCCTTTGGCTGTTAAGTTGTTAGAAAAAAAAAATTAAAATTTTCTCTTTTTACATATGTATGTGTATATCAACCTAGGTGTGGTCAGTAGAGAGCATCGCCGAAATCCCTGAGACGTGGGGCAGTGTAAACGACTTTGTGCTCCAGGAACTAAGGCGGTTAGAGAGACAGCGGGTAGAGGGAAGAGAAAGTGACACCATTTAAAAAGCACTGATTGAAAGAAGTCTCCGCGAAGTAATACATAACAATCGTCCTACGGAGGAGAGTGGTCGATGGCGTCATGGATGGCGGGCGAATCATGCATGCTGCTGGTATTCCTGGAAGATTTCTACTTCTCTCTTGCATAGTAAAGAAAAAAAAAGAGATGAATACATAGACCAACATACATGCATACGCACACACATTCATATAAATGTCTATACATTTGACTATTGAAAACTGAAATGTATAGAACCGCATCATAACCTGCCATGGCATGACTCGCATCAAGTAATCAATAAATTCTGCCATCACTTCATTACATGAAGTTATTTGTTAAGTGCTACTGAACGAAAACTAATGATTTTCACTGTCTTTTTTTGCACACATTTTTGTATCGTTAAATATATATTGAGCCAAGATTATTTGCGGCGAAAACTCAGCAAAGAAAATAAAATAAAAAACAATTTCTTTTAGGTTTTCATTGAATATTTTTAAATTGTTATACCAATTAATTAGTTATTAATTTTTTTTTTGTTTTTGAATACCTTTTTTTTGTAAAAATTAAGCGCACAAATTTTTTCAATTTTCTTTTTTTTCTATTCGTATTTTATAGCATAAAAAAATATCACAAAATTGTATCACAAACAGCATTTAGCGATAATCATGCTCTTCAAACTGCGGTTGATTTTAATTTGGTATAGGAAAGGAAATGCAAAAAAAAAAAAAAAAACCGAAGAAAATTAAAAGAAAACTTCTTTAGGAATTTTATTAACGAAAATAACATTAAACTTTGCGGCTTCCCGGTTGTCACTCAACTGAATAATAAAACTGTTTTGGAACTATGGAAAACCTACACACAAAAACAATGATGACGGCGATGATGTTATGGTAATTTTTTGTTAATTTGGGTTCGCCGTGTAGTTGTACATTAACGTTGAGTACACACGTTACCATTTTTACAGTTTTACCCACAATCAGTTAGTCAGCCGACTATATAGTCAACATTACCAACCACAACAGAAACTATAGAAACAAAAATTGAGCAACAATTGCTTTCTGCGCAACATATATCATCGACAACCGCTACCAATACGAACAACTACCATTTAATAAAATAAAAGAAGAAGAAGAAGAAAACCAAAGCAAAACAAACACAAAGAAGGAACTTTTTAATTTTTAAGTTTTCAAGTAATTATAACTAATTTATAAATGTACACGTTTTCTCAATTAGTTAACGCAACGTATGAAATAATCTAAGTATAAAATGTGTACGAGTATGTAATCAAGGTAAACAAAATAACTTAAAATGTATTAATTAAGTGTGCTTTTCCTTTAAAGAAGTTTTCATTAAAGCAAAACAAATTACAGCAAAACTCAGAACAATTACACAAAAGCACCGAAGTAAACGTTTTTGAATTAGATGTAAACCTTGGTCGATACTTTACTTGCGTATCACATTGCGTTCCAAAAACAAGAAAGAAAGAAATCATTGCTCACTTTCAAGCTCATCTTGTGCACCCATCATCACTCAACACTCAAGTAATGTAGAAAAATTTCAAACTACTTTTTGTTGGCCTATGACTTGAAATGAACTTTTAGATGACCCTGAGAACTGATTATATAGCAAATTTTCGATCGACATCTACATCGGTTTGTAAATTACACGTGTTTGTCTATGAAAGATGTTTTGTGAGTGAATCAGGCGCATGAATATCACAAGTACATATAAAGCCATATCTGGCATTGCCCAGGGAACCCATTTGGGTCCGCTACTGATTAATATATTTATCAATGACTTACCGTCCGTCCTCCTTACAATCTTCTAAAGTTCTAAAATGATGATATTAAGACATTTTACTCTTTCCATACCTGGAAGGCGGGCAAGTGTCTGCGTTCCGTCCACTTCCGAACTTTATGCTTGGGGCAAATATTATGTAATAACACGTCAATTAACTTAAAAAATTACAATTGTTGACGTTTTGTAGGGGCTATGGACTAATATATTGATACTCATGATGAATTGTGTGGGCAGGTCCAAACCTCCAATTAATGAAGCGAAAGCTCTGCTTTAGCTTATTAAGCGTTGGCCATACGTGTTAAACAATCCTTACATTACTAAGAGGCTGTTTACCGCACTTGTTAGGCCTATATTGGCGAATTCCGTAGTACTGTCGTCGCCGAATTGCAATCGTTATATATTTATATTGATCAGATTGAGTTTTTGGAAGAAACTTTTTCAAAATTTGTCTTGTGAGACTTGCACGGCTTGAGAAAGAAGCCACGAGTATCATTGACCCCTTATGAGAATCGTCTTAAGCTTGCACAACTTTCAAGGTCAAAAAGTAGACGGACTTTTTTAGACATGCCGTTCATTATAAAAATACTATCTGTTGGGTGTTGTTCACCGTGTTTTGAAGTAACCCGTGATGGAAATGTTACAGATGAGATAAGAAATCTATTCTATTTCACTTTTGGTGGATGGTGGGTGGTGGGCGAAATGGCTAAGAATGACATATACATCTTTAATCGGACCTTGGACACCTACCCTTTTAGAAAAGCCACCTGCTCACCACGGATCAACATCAATTAGATGATGGGAATGTAAAACTTCACGAACACTTTCCGTGTTAAAGGTTTTCACTCTTTTGATTTGAGAGCACTATGCCTTCTTATCTTTATAGACGAAGTATATATATTTTTGTGTAAGTCAAGGTATCTGCAAATAAAACTAAGAGTGGGTTTCTACCTCAGTAAGTACAATTTTGGAATTTTCATGAATAAGCAAACGAATGGACAGAGTTTACTTAATAAATGCATCTCGGAGCAAGCAAAGAGCTCATGGCATTTTGGCTTTAGAATCGTGTAAGTAATGCAAAAATATAAGAAAGATAGGCTTAAAATTTGGTGGAAAACTCCAACAACTTTTTGCTTTATATTCTTATCAGAATATTCTTACTGAGAATTACAAAAATTAAACTGCCTCCAGTTTTCGTTGGCAACTGCAAGAACTGTTTCGTTTTCGATGTATGCGTCACATGACAGTATCGATATGCCGACCATAGTTTATCCAAGATTCGAAACGTGTCATAACCAGCTTCATGAGGAATCGTTTATCTACAGCTAAAGTTGGATTCAAATTCGTCCTAAAAGAATTTCTAAGGAACTTGAAGTTATTGGCAAATCCTGTACTTTATTTTAGATTGAATTCAAGGTTAAGGGATCATGATACAATTCCTGCATTATTTCTCTCTTATTTCCCTTACGGAAGAAGAGATTTTACTTATTATTTTCACGCATTTCCAAGTCCATTCTTTTGTTTCTTTAATTTTTATTACATCTTCGTACCACTGTCACGCTATATAGTTAAAGGTCTGAAAGAGTAACAATTTAAACATATATACCCGCTAAAGAGTGCTAACAATATTATCCATAGTTGGTGTAAGTAAGTGTGTACACAAAAGCAGTCAAGTTATTAATGCACATTGATTTCCAAACCATCATCATTGGAGCTGCAATACAATTACGTTCGTCTTCATTTTCAGCCGCTCGCATGCGTCCTAGTTTTTTATTTGAAGTTAAGCTATTCGCAGCCTATACGCTAGCGTTGCGTTTTGTGTGCCTGCATTTAAAAACATTTTCATTTTCATGCCATTTATTTATTACTTCCAATAAAAAGTTAATTCATTTATTCTTTCAACTTAAATTTTTTCCGTACATTTTGTTATAGAGGAGGCGTTACACATAAGTAATACATTTTTTTTTGTTCCTTTGCAAACTTTAAAATATCTGTTTTCGTCTTAAACGACTTAAAACTCAACTGGTTGACAGCAGTAGTAGAGGTCGCCTACGGCGGCACACTTGATTGATGATAAAGCTTTAGTGATATTCGAAGTGATTACGGCGTACTAACTATATCGTATTCGCTTTTCCTTTTAAACCATTTTGCTATGTCTGGCGTTACATTCTCAGCCTATTTGCTCGATGATATAACGCATTTAAAATCAATAGAATCAAAATGGATTTTAATTTCATGTTATGCAAGCAACTTCACAGTATAGCGTGTTCAATGTACTCATATATTATAATGTTGTTAATGTCGCACATGCGTCGCATTGAAATTTCGTTTACGTTGTGGGATTATTCCCTTTTACTCTTCCGATGAAAAATGAATATATTTTTTTGAATCGCATACAGTGAGTCGCCCTTTTCTAAACATCTGCTTAAAAACATTGTTTTCATCGTCTCGACAAACACTGAGTTCAAGAGCCCAATTTTACGTCAAAAGTAGCCGAATTTCTCCTTCTCCTTCTCCGATTCAAAACTAAAATAAAAATTCATCCGCTTACTTTTACTACAATTTTTTACGCTCACTGTGACTTATTAATATTTCGATTATACTCTTAGTAAACAGAAACACATATTGGAGATCATAAGTTTTATATATTTCCTATCAGTGTGAAATTTTAATGTCCATCTGTCCATGTATCCTTTTGCATGATGCAAATGCCATAAAGAAACCCAGAAGACCACTTGTGGAATCTTGTATTCCCTTAATAGTCCACGGAACTGTTCGAGTTATTATAAAGAAGTCGTAATTGAGATGCGGAGAATGGCAGCACGGCTCCTGTTCTTCGCTCGGCCATATGAAAATCTATCGCAAAAGATAATTTTCATCGAAGATTTTCTCGTACTAAAAGTATGAGATAACTCCGCTGGATTTATACGCCGGCCCGACCTTTGGAGAGAGTGCCTTCGCGGTGTCTCGTGGCATGAAAGTGTCTGGTTACGAAGTTGCAGTGCCAGCAAACAGTCAACCCAAGCAAAGGCTGAAGTTTTCGGTACATGCTGCCTTGACCAGAAGGGACAACATGATATGGCCACTACTTTGCATTGTATTATAGGTTTGGCTACTGGAGAGCACGATGGGCGGTTAAAGTAAGCCTCATCTCTTTACAGATACCACATTAAACCACCTAAAAATGTCTATGTTTTCTACGGGGAAACTGTGACTCCCACAAATGGCATAGATGTGTCGAAACCTTCACCGCCTTGTGGCCCCTGCTGCAAGCATTAATTGTTATTCGACTTGACGATTAAGAAGGATTTCAGACTTAGCAATCCTTAAACTAGCGATTGCCAAGTAAATTTCGTAAGAGTTATCCTCCAGAGAAGTAGTTCCTTTTCTAGTTCTAGTTTTTCTAGTTTGAATCAATTTTCGTGAGTGAGTGGAATGTCCAAATGCAAGTGTGACTATAAGTCGCTTAAATAATGTTAAAGGCTAACCTAAAGCACCACAGAGGATAGCTAGTCCGAGAATAACAGCCTCGAAGATAATTTTCTCGATTACCTAGACCAGTTTTTCGAGGAGTTTCAGGATGTCCGCGATAATTCTAAAACCGCAGGACCAGTAAATGTTGAGGTGCCAAGTGAGGCTCGAGTTTCCAAAGGATATTAATCAGTTAGAACCGTCCTGAGGCTTTAGGAAAAGCATGCCCTCTCTTACAGGGATTGCCACGCTCTGAGGGAACGTCCTATTCATCCCCAAATAACCCACTTGTAAGCGGGCACAGTAGAGTAGAGTCTACCTAGGCTGGTATCTCCACATTGCCGCTGAAAACATCTGCATATATGTTAGTTCAGTTATTAAATCAAAGGCAAAAAGGTGATAAATGAAATTATGTGATATTGATTCTCTTTCATAAATTTTGTATAAAAGTCCTGCCTATAAACACGCCCCCAATTATTAATAAACTAAAGCAAATTCGAGAAAAAACCATAAAATTTAACATATTTTCACTAAAAGCCTGCCACCTCCGGGAGATATTGATTTGAAATTCAAACGAAATACTGAATCTTGCCAAAGTTCTACAAACAACCAAACGAAATTCTAATTGCAATCTCTTGACTGATGTCTAAGTTCCCACCAGGTGTATACCATGTTAACTATGCTTTACTTTTATGCCAAAGCTCTGATGTCTCTGCCTCCTACTTACACCTAATTCTCTTTTTACACGATAGATCCGTTCCCAAAAAATACGTGTAAAAAAATTCGTGTAAAAAGAGAATTAGGTGTAAACAATATTAAAAAGTTCTTGTTAGAGTTCACTTAATTTATTTCGTACATAATTTAAACGCTTCGTACACTCGTCGAAAAATCTCGCTCTTTGCTCCGTGAGATTCAAGAAAAATTCCTGGATTTATTAAAAATCGTGTTAAAACAAAATAATTTGTGTAAAAAAAGATATTTTTTTGCTTTTGAACTCGTGTTAAATCAAATTCGTGTAAAAAAAATCGTGTAAAAAGAGAATTGGGTGTACTCTTTAATTCTTCTTTTGCATTTATCTTAAGTTACATTTGCAATTTGTGATTGTCTATGCCTTATTAACTTTTCATTTTATCGGTCAATTCAAAATCATTTTCAGCATTGATCCAAGCTTGTCTAAGCTTTGCTGGACTGATATGTTTTGGCCTAAGATGAACTCTGTAACATTTTACTTTAAAAAGTTTGCAATTTTCAATATTTCTCGACAAAAACCGTTGAGTGATAGTGATTGATGTGACGCATTTGAGTGGGATGAGCCAATTATTTGAACACTTCCCAATAACCACTCCTCAGTTATTACTTCATAATGACAATAACTGAAGAATGATAAGATCTTCGGCAAGAAATTTGATTTTGTTGGACATTTTCACCGCGTCAGTCCATATTTTTGGCCCTCTCCTATAAAATGGGCCCACAGAAAAAAATAAATGAAGAAATCGATTAGGCAACATGTTATAGGGTATACAATGAGCGGCCTTGCCCGACTATCATATTTTTAACCATTTTATCGTGCAGGCTTGTTTAAAGCGCGTATCATTATTTTATATTTTAGATACGCTATAGAACGTTAGCAACGATCTATTTTCTTGAGAGCATTACTGCCACACCTGCAATAGAATTCTATGCTTGCATAGGAAGTTATTTTTGGCATATTGGCTTTCTTCAATTTCAAATCGGACTTAAAACTGAATTTCGCCCCAAAAGCGGATTGTTCGAAGTATCGGTGCACTTAAGCTGAAGGCCTGCAAGGAAATGATCCTTTAAGAATATTGCAGGCAAAGCATGCCTAGACCCGTTTATTTTATTATGTCTCAATGCTCTGCTTAATTTCTCTTTCTTAATCAAAAGTTTAATAAGCGAACAAATGAACGCACACACTTTACGCACACTTTAAAATATTCGCATACAAATAAATGTCGCTCTCAATAACCACAAGGTGTAATATCTTTAAGACAATTCGCAAAGACTGAATATCTCTTAAAAACAACTTCAGTAAACGAAGTAAAATGCAATGCAGTCGGGTGAAAAAGCTCGCTATGGTGTGTGTCCACCATTAAAATATAAATTTCTTGCTTGCTTTTAAATAAGCAACTGCCGCACATGTTATGTAAAAATAATTATACAAAATATAAATTTATTATTATTATTATTATATAAATTTAGCCAGAGAATAAATTCTAAGACTAAAGTCTTAAAGCACCAGCTTCTAAGGCTTTCGGCTTTATTTTTATTAATATTAATATTATTATTATTATTATTATTATTATTATTATTATTATTATTATTATTATTATTATTATTATTTAAAACTCTACCGCACTTGAGATTTGAACCCAAAAGTCTTCATTGCTAGTGAATCAATTTATTTAAATGTTCCTTTATTGTTGGCAATACTGGTTCAGCAACTAAAATAGTAAAACAATGTCATGGTTGCTGGCTACGCTAAGTCAATATAAATTGCCATTAAAACCTTATACTATCTATCTATTCTTAGATAAGGTGTAATAATATTTATTTTCCTGTGGTTATTGCTAGCTTATCTGCTCTACCGTCGTCCTTAGCTTTCACCTGAAGTCTTTTCAATATTCAACAAAACTAAAATGAAGGTAAACTTATATGAAAAGCAAAAGGTCGATACAAACCGAACCTTATGCTCTCATACTTTTAAAATACTTTACTACAATTAAAAATAAAGCAAATTTCGTATTCATCCTTGTGGATGAAATCCTCAAATTTACAATTGTATCGCCTCTGCCAACAGATTACTTATCTGAAGACAGACAATAAAATAGTGAATGATTTGTTACTCGATATTATAGGAATAAAAAAATCATTTTCTTCGGATTGAATATGCTTTAGGATTATACGAAGCTTGCATTCCCAACACAATCCATTCAATAACGGTATAAAGCATAAAGAGTTTAAAATTGTTGTAAACAAACTCCACTCCACTCTTAAGTTAAGTTCATTGAATAGTTTCAAGGTTTATAAGCATTTACTCAATAAAAGCACATGTTTTAAGAAAATATCATATATAAGAAAAATTTGGTTTACCTGGAACTCACAGCTGGCCAATCATTCTTCTTTGCTTTCACGCAAAGTCATTTTTCTCTTCACTTCTCCAATCACTTCTTTATCCTATTTCACAAAATATAATCACAGAGTGCGTATAGTCAAGTCAGTGATTTCATAATAAGCGAGCCTATGTGAGTAGGAAATTCTTCGCCTCCTGGAAACCCCAAGGTACTGACTATTTTCGATTGCAAAGACTTTTTGAGTATCAAAGCAAAAGGTTCAAATTTCATAAAATGCATGCAAGCATTCTTCAGGAGCAAAAAACAGGTCATCATCTGGATACTGAATTACTGCTTAACTTAGTTATGCTAAAGCAAGTGTTTCCCTAAAAATTCAAGTTTTCCCTCTTTTTTACTATAAACCTTCACGTACCTCAAGGACCCACAAAAAAAGTGTTTCCAGCAATCTAATTGAACCAATTAACTTCGAAAAAGTGGGCGAAAACGTTGAGCGACGACCTTACGCAACTATAACGTTTCTACTCGCTACTACTTAAAAATTGTTCAAACAATTTAATTACTTATAGTGAGTCGCGTGAACGTCGACAGATATGTCAAGGAAACTTATGCAAAATAAAAGAACGTTTAATGTTCCATGCGATCGTTTAAATTAAAAAAATACATTTATTTTTATTTATTTATAAATCAATGAACTTTTTTTTCTTTGTGATTAATACTTTCCACTTGCCATCAAGTCATCAAGTGCTTATATAAGTGCTTAGGCCAAATTCACGCTATCGAATATCGCTGCTTATCTGTAATAACAAAAAATATGGAAACTTCTAATAAAATTCATATACAGATAAATACAATTCGCAATGTATTTAATATTTAATATAATGTATTATATAAAATATGCATACACCTAATTCTCTTTTTACACGATAGATACGTGCCCAAAAATACGTGTAAAAAAAATCGTGTAAAAAGAGAATTAAGTGTAAACAATATTAAAAAGTTCTTGTTAGAGTTCACTTAATTTATTTCGTGCTTACACATTTTAATTCATTAAATATTTTATAAAAAATAACTTCTACTTTGAAAAAGAAATTCCTGGAATATTAAAAATCGTCTCAAAACAAAATAATTCGTGTAAAAAAAGAAATTTTTTTTCTTTTGAACTCGTGTTAAATCAAATTCGTGTAAAAAGAGAATTGAGTGTATTAGCTAAAGTGACTTGGAGTAATAAATGACCGATTAAAACGTTTTAACTTACTCTGTACTGTTCGAAAGATATAGATAGGCGAACGAAGGTCGTATAAGTTTTTACGTTAATATTATGAACGTTATCTAAATAAAAGTAGATCTTTGCAATGGATAGAGGACATGACCATAACTTTCAAATCCTATAATTAAATGAGCGCATGAAAGTAAAAATATAATCTCATTGTAGTGATCATAAACTGTATAAGAGAGTACTTCCGTATTATCGTTCAACCCGTATGAGCATGTTATACTGACTGAAACCTTGACCTAACCGTGATAAATTAACTTAGCAAGATATGCATGCATATGTTAGTTAATTATTAATCAGGTTAATTAAATGTTTTAAAGACTTGGAAGCAAAAACAAAAATATTATACTCGGTCAAGTACGAATAATGAATGCATTCAAAACCTCAACAATTCATATATAAAAAAATATAAAAAAATTCCATAAATGAAAAATTAACAAATGCTGCAATCACTACAGATTCATAAAATTCAATGAAATACGCAATCACTCGAAAAAGAATTTTCCGAAAAACAATTATGGATTTCACTTGTTTTAAAAAAACTCCACTAAATACACGCTCGCATCAAGGACAAGTGCTGCTCAATTACAATTAAAATCCTTGAACTTGAACTTCACCCTAAAGTATAATCGGGCAACTGGAACAACGTGCATAAAAAATTTCAAAATACCAAAGATATGAAAGGGCAAGAATGGGAAGAAGCAATCGTACGAATGGACAGACATACCTCACAAAATATCAAGAAAACTTTCATTGGAATGAATTTTCTTCATTTCGTTTCTTCTTTCATTTCACTCCATCTCCATCCAAGTATAAAACGGGTAGGTTTGGCCAGCTTTTTGAAAATACAGTTCGAATATGTTTTTCTTTTTTTGATCCATGAAAAGACGTGGGTCTTACCGTGCATACCCTACATGTTGCTGCAGGTAGAGGAAGTCTAATGGAAACAGATTTTCCACCTGAAACAAAGTCAGGACAATGATCTCAAATTATCAAAGCCAATGGTTTTGAAGTTCAGAACAAGGAGAAGGAGGAGGAGGAGGAGGAAGGCCGATGGGGTTGTCAAACAGAAAATTCGAAGAAAGACATCAAATGACCTTCGATGTGGAGATGATGGAGACAAACGTATTTTTCTTAACATCATTTTTATAGTTCGCAATGATTCCTTAAATATTCAAGAATGGAGTTCTCTGCCTACCCAAATTTCCAAATGCGGACGTTCGTCAAAGTGGCCATGCTCTTAACCTCTAACCTCTGTTCTCGACCAATTGAATTCAAAATTTTGACTTTAGACTCATCGTAACGAAATGTGGACGATTTTTTCGATTGATCAACGGTCTTTAGACCCAAACATGAGAATCTCTTTTACTGTTGCACTAGAAAAGGGACAAATGTGAGACAATTGAAATTTAAATTCAATCGATTGAGAAGTAAAGTCAGTCATTCTGTTTAGGTACTTTAAAGAACTACGCAAACATGTGCGAAAAACTTGCTTCAACAAACTGATCGATCTTTCGCTAATAAATTTAAAAACATGCTCCAAAATTTCTCTGTGCTCACAAGCTAGCAATGCTTCTTAAATATGAAACAATATTTGTAAATGAGTCAAGAGCAGGAAAATTGAATACCAAACGACTTGAAATCAAAACCTAAATCGAATCGCTTTTTTCAACTCAAAAATTCATCAAATTAATGTAAGATCTCGCCGCAATTGCGATTCCCACGTGCATGTTGAAGACGATAGGTCGGTAAACTTGACGAAGGCTGTGTTCGTAACGTAAAAAAATATGCAACTGAGATGTCGGAGATATATATGTACATAAGTGGAGAGAGATATATATTATATTTTTTTTAAAACGAACGAACGGCATAGAAGTTCTCGCAAAACATGGCAGCGAAGTGAGTTTTTCACATCTGGCTGTCTGTCTATCCTCTGTTAAAGAAACACGTTTACGATTACAAGACTTTGGTTATAAGAACGCTTTGGATTCAAATTCCTTCATATGAAAACAAGTGAAACCATTGTAGTGGACCACGGTCCACCACCCTAGACAAGTTCGCTTAATATAGTTATTCATAAAACGACTTTCGAAAATAAGGCGTTACGTGTGAAGTGACCGAAAAAGTTATTCGGCCCGAATCATTTGCAGTAGCGTTCGTCCTTGAACCACACCTTGCCCTGCTCAATTTCATCTAAATATTTCAAAAATTACGACCTGCAAGTTAAAAATGAGAATTTTAAGTAGGCACAAGTTTAATCGATTCAGAAAGTGAATCCGAATCGAAGGTCATTCTATCTTAAGTCCTTGTGGCCAAAATCAATATACCTTTGCTTGTAATTTTTAATTATCGGAAAGAACCCATTAAGTTTTTCCCTTAAATTCTAGTTTGTCGCTCAAGTCTTTCACTTTAAAACTTAAAATTGCTTTTACTAATCGTATGAACGCACAACTGTTACAAAAACTCATATATCAATTATCTATAAGGTGCTGCTATGTTTTTCAAAGTCAAAGATTGCAGATGACAAGAATCTTCAACAAGTAAATAAATTAAAAATTTCCGTTAAATAAATAATTTTCTACGAGACCTTAAAAAAGGAATTAACAAGAAATAGATTCTATATATATATAAATATATATATATATATATATATATATATATGTATATATATATATATATACTTTCATCTAGAGACAAATAAATTTTTGTTTGTATATCAGATAACGAGTGCATTAATTGTTTCAATCTTTATAGAGAAATACTCATCGATTGCAAACTAAATATGCTTTCGATTAGCATAACAGCATATGAAATCCATCTGCTCGCTATTAGCATTGCTACCGTTTCAAAGACCGGCACAAAAATTCTGTATTCTTTAGATAATTTTTGTTGACGGAAAAAATGTAGTTAAAGACTTCATTTTAGCCAACAAAGAGTAATAATTAATATTCATTTTAGCCAAAAAAAAAAAAAAAGAAAAAAAAACATCCTGACGTTAGATACTCTACACCTCGTCGATTAAAGCAATTATATGAGAAGTGATGAAAAAATGTTTCGATTCGAAGCATTTTCAATAGTGTTCGCCCTTGGGCTAAAAGACGACGGTGTACCGCTGAGTTTCATCCAAATAACTCAAAAATTTACTACCTACTAGTTGAACACAAGGAGAACACATGAAGAAACATTAGACGGGCAGATGGACAGGCACACAGATCATCTTAAATCGATACAGAAAAGCTGGGTCTATATCGCAAGTCCTCCTGGCTGTGTTGTATACATCCGAACAAACTAAAATAGATTCCTGTACTACAAATGGTACAACTGGTGCCAGAGGTTGCCAGAGGAGACAAAGATGGAAAGAGTGAGAGTGACAGAGATCTGATCAATTCTGACTCTTGCCTATGTACCTAATCGAATCGAAAAATCATTACTTATTAATGAACATAAGGTGTCGTTAAATAAAACATTCTGTACCTTAGACATCTGTCCAAGACGAAGTTCAAGGGCATTTTTATCCCATTGATTAAATGTAAAGTAAATCAAGAATTTCACGAATCATTTACTTACTCACGTTTAACATGTCCATCTCCAAGACCGCTTAAATCTTCAATAGAATTTCTTCGATGGAATCGGAGTTTCCATCTAACAGGCGATAATCTCCCTCAAGTAGTGGTTCCAAGATTACCTTAATTACAAACTAATATGATTTGCACAATAAGAGCGTAAATTGTCATTTTGATTTATTTCGAACGAGAAGGCGCTTTTCAACTCTTGAATAAATATCGTTTCGAACTTGAAATACGTAGTTAAAGTCGGATGGTCGAGAAACAACTGAAAAGTTACTTCAACTTTTCATAGTGTATTTTAAATCTCTCGTGCTATCTGCTATATACACATCAGAACAATAACTATATATATATAAACTCAAATTAAAACTCGACAATGACTGCGAAAAAAAAAAAAAAAAAAAAAAAAAAAAAAAAAAAAAAATAAAAAAAACTGGCAAATCATATATATAAAATTAGATCGTAAGAGTCTAACTGAGCTCTGTCAGTTAGTTGACTTTGAGCGGAGTTGCACGCCGTGACTCAGAAATAAATGTAGAAAAACTCTACTTTAAGAATTGTTCGTTTTCAAGTGCAACAACATCCTATTATGTATGTATTTAACTTTATATACTTACAACTATATATATATATAAATATATATAGACATACATATGTACATGTATGTACATACATGGATATCTAGCTTAAGCTCCTTAACTTGTAAAAATTCTTTAAACTTAAATCACGATTGGAAAGAGGTACGTACGTACGTACATAGATGTGTGATACGCAAATCGTTGACTTTTTAACAAGTTTTGCCATTAATTCACGGTTAGTTAGTTACGAGAGACTTTCATGTCTCTTGTGAAACTGAAACTGAAACTGAAAATTTAAGAATATTCTGTCCAACGTTGCTTAGATAAATAAACAAACGCAAACTGTTTATAGCAATATTTTGTTTTTTTTTTTTTTTCCTTTCTTGTAATTTATTATTTTAAACTTTGTTTGAATTAATAAAATTCTTGTTTTCGCTTTTCCATCACGCTATGAGGTCATTACCAAGCGTTTGCAGCACTAACGAAATATTTATAAAAATGTTTTTTTTTTTTTTTTTTTTTTTTTTTTTTTTTTTCTTTCTACACATTTACAGTTAAAGTTCACGGCCAAGGTTTCACCTGGAGTTATATATCTAAATGTCTATATGCATTTAGAAAGAAATATCTTTAAAAGTCAATGTTTGAAATGAGTTTCTTAAACAGTTGCCAACGCACCAAACATTTAAAATTAACTTTATATCCAACTGATTTAATAATAATTATAATAACATAATAACATAATCTTTAATAATCTTTATTTTTATTTATTTATTCTTTTTTAATTATTGCATTAAGAATAAAATTCACGCCAGCTTACGATTTCGATTAACTTACGTTTTGAAATTTATTATAAATGTTATCACAACTAATTGAAATGTTCGCAGACCGGTTCATAGTATTATTTATTAGATTTTAAATTTTCACTTTTTTTGTGCACGATCTTCAAATAAGTGTTTGTTTATACGCTACACCACTTGTGGTGAAGAGTATATTAAATTTAGGGGGACGTATGTTTCACCCATACGGGTGGTTATGATAGACCCACCATTTATAGTACGGATGGATTCAGAAGCATGTCTGTCCATCTGTCTATCCGTTTGACGTGTGTCCAGGTCCATTTCTGTGTTCAACCCATAGGTCGCCATTTTTGAGATATTTTGCTGAAATTTAGTACACTGACGCGCTTTGGCCCAAGGATCAAAGCTGTTGAAAGTGCTCTGGATCCGTTCACTTTGCCGACCACTCCACATATTACTCTTTATTTCATTAAGTTATTTTTATTATGATTAGAGTGAGTTTACTTAACGTATAATTTGAATATTGTTTTTAATTACAACGTACATGACTTTTGGTACAAGGTATATTAAATTTGTGCGGACGTATGCAATATCCATGAGGGCTTAAGATAGATCCAACTTTTGTTGCTCCTATCGATTTAAAATCATGTTTTAAATCATGTATTGGATGAATGTAACTCTTCCAGATCATCTTTCCACCTGTTCTTCCGCTCCGTCCGTCCTTCTATTGATCTGATGTCTGTCTGTCCATATTTGTAAACTATTCATGCAAAGACGTACTTTCCGTGAAAGCCCGCATATTGGAGGATATCTAAAACATTACGTGGCGTTATCCAAATTTAGCAAATTTATTTTATTTGCTAAAAATTTTATTATATCGTAGTTGCTGCTATAAAAAAGTAAGAATAAGACTTTCTCCCCATATAAGGTCTTGCTTTTCATGGTAAACCCTATAGGTGTTATGGCCTGAAACATAGACCTATCTGATCCAAATTCTCTATCGTTAATTTATTTTGCTAAATTGCTAATGTGGGGTCAATTTTCATCATAAAATATTAAAAATTAAATGTCTTTCTGCAGGCTTTACTATTCATAAAAAATCTTTTATGGAGTGGGGTCCAAGAAATAGACCCAGGTGACAAACTCCCTTAGTAGCAGTATTTCAACATACTAAAATTGTATGAAAATTTTCGATCTGATGGGCCACTTTTTAAACCACTTAGAATATAACCGTTCCGGCGAAAACTGAATCGTTATATGTTAAAAAGGGCTAACTTTCTATATTTATTGATGGAAATTCCTTCACATGAAAACCTTAGCGAATTTAGATCACGTAGGTCTACTTCTGGGATCCCAATCTACGTGAAAGTTCTAAGGGAAAATTAGCCTTTATATGCCTTATAAGAGAAAGAGAGAAAGAGAGAGAGAGAGAGAGAGAGAGAGAGAGAGAAAGAAAGAGAGAGCGAGAGATAGAGAGAGAGAAAAGAGAAAGATAGCTTCATTTACGGACGGATAGCTTCATTTACATAGACGGACAAACGGACATACGCCAATCGATTCAGAGATTGATACTGATCAAAACTATATATGCCTAATGGGGTCTCTAAGGATTCCTTGTGGGTGTTGTAAACGTTAGGTCCTATATATAGGTCCTAAAAATAATTGTGCGAACTTTAAGCTTGTTTAATTACACACACTTCACGGCCTTTTCAGTTGGCCAATTATGTTCAGCTAAGAAATCAATCATTTCTTCCACTTGTTTACGTCGTTATTTATTTTATAAACATAGATTATGTGCGCTTTTGAAGTAATAATAAATCAAAGGGCTTAAAAGAAGGTGTTTAGTAATTTGCTGATAATTACTTACTTATGATTGTGTGTATGTGCTTAGGCAATATTTAGAAAGAGCTAAACAAAATTGAAGCAATAAATATTCTGCGCTCATATATTTGTGGAGACAATAAACAAAAAAAAGGAATTGACTCGTCAAGTTGAAGAAATCTCCTTCTTGGTACGACTTCATAGCAAAAATGAATAATCATTTGCAACTTGACCGATGTCGTCTTAGTATTGTAATAATTATTATTATTTGTGCGAAAACTAACATTAAAACTGCGACAATAAGC
This sequence comes from Glossina pallidipes, assembly GCA_000688715.1. Classification (NCBI taxonomy): domain Eukaryota; kingdom Metazoa; phylum Arthropoda; class Insecta; order Diptera; family Glossinidae; genus Glossina; species Glossina pallidipes. The sequence goes on along the minus strand of KK499853.1, from coordinate 1,014,350 downwards.
TACGGACCAGCTTTTGTTTATGATAGAAAAAGTGCCGCGAAAAAAAATTTTAGAAAAACAACTGACGTCGATGGCATCATTTACTTCAGGAAACAATGTCAGACCGTGAGACTAACTTTATATGAGAAGAATTAAAATACTTGCGACTTTTCGATAAACGATTTCGACAAAGACCACATAGTATGTCCCGCCGTCATTGATGTGCATTCGTATATTATAAATTATAGGCAAATATGCATTTGAAAAAGTTTTCATTTTTTCCCAGATGCCCTTCTAAAGCTCTAGTCATTTTTTACTTGTCTTCACATATTAATTTAATTATTTAAACTAATTGACTAATTGAGTCCAAGTAACAAGTTTCAACTTCCTATCATGCTTTTTTAATCGAGATATATAAATATGTGAACGGACGGAGAGAATGACAAACTGGTCACAATTATTAATTTTCTAAGCAGATTTCTGAATATAAAAATATTTTATGACAAAAGCGAGTTTTAAGATAAATTGCAACAACCTAGTAAATACCCTACCCGCTTAATATTAATGAGAAACTGTTTATTTGTTATGCTTTCGTCATAAAATTATTTAAAATAGTATTCTCTTGGCATATAGAAGACAGCCCTTAAAAGGAAGAAGGTTTGAAGAAATTGGTTGAACAATTCATTGTTCAAACAGCACAGCACAGTAAATTTATATCATCAAATTTATTGCTACATAATGAAACAAGTAAAATCACTATAGTGGCCAACGGCCCTACCTCCCTACCCTACCCTACGAGACCGAGTTGTCAAAATAAGGCGTTAGGGGTCGAAAAAGTGGTCCGACTCGAAGCATTTTCAATAGCGTACATGCTCGTACGGGAATACTTTAATGCATCAAATTTTATCAAAATACAAAAAAAGACAGACGAACGGACAGACAAAAGAAATTCTAAATTGATCGGTATAGTAAAAGGTGCTGGATGTTGTATACATCCGCACAAATTTAATATACCAATGGTGTATACTGTAGGTGGTGTAGGGTATAAAAATGGCCCCATCACCAAATTTTGCACATTTACATAGAATGTTAAAGCAAAAGTATTCATCGATCATTTTCCGTCCAATAGCTTTCCTTCCTTCTTAAGTCACGACATCTGAATTGACCTCCAGGTTATGATACAAAATAAAAAGGCAGACATCATAGGCACACGGCGCGGCAGACAGGTGCGCTTATAGTGGAAGTTAATTCTACTTCAAGTCCTTCTGCGTGCTCCATGTATCCGCATAAACTTCATATACTCTTACCACAAGCGTTGTTTTTTTTTTCCTGAAATGGAACAGCGTTAAAAGCCGCCCACTGGGCGCAGTGCGAAACTTTAACCCGATAAAGCCACCTATACGCCTGTCACATACCTTGTAGCACGAGCACTTACGTATACATTTACAGGCTGGTTTGCCATTTAGGCGCTATCTAAGTACCTACGTTGACAGTCTTCGTTTTTTTGTTTCTTCTACCCTTTTTCACTTCTTTAAGTCATGCAATGTATTTGTCACAAGGTTGTCTGGAAGAGTAATCTATCCAACTTCTGTCTACATTCTCTGTCATTCGTTTTGGTACTTCGTACAGATAAAGAACACATGTTCAGCGTCTTCTGTAACATTGCAAATACGACAACAAAGGCTAGATTCGATTTTAAGCCGGTATAGATAGGCTCGGAAACATCCAAGACTGCTAAGTAGTTGGGCCAAGGGAAAATCTACCTCACCGTGCTACCTCTAAATCGATTGGCTTATGTTTGGAATGAGCCTGTGCATCCATCTTCCCTTCACGGATGTACTCCAATGCAGCTACCATTCACTGATTAGTCGGTGCCTTGACAGCGTTTGCAGTCTTTCCCGCCCGTTTTATACCTCCATTATATATGCTACTGCTCTAACTGCTCTAGGAGATCGATTGACGTGATCAGGCTTCCAATAACCATGGCAGCACTTACTCTCAATACACATAAGCGATGTATGATATCGTGATCATTATTGTTTTAAAATGCAGTTCAAAGCACACATACAAACATTTTTAAATCATAATGAAGCAAAAATATTATGAATTTTACGAGAAAAGCTGTGCTTTTCGTATTTTGCAGGAAATTTTTTTCTAGGTCTCGTACGCTGTGCATCCTATTCATTTGCCCAAAATATTTAATTCTGTTCACAAAGAAAAAAACGCAATAAATGCAATTTTGTTAACCAATGGAAGGGCGCTTGAAAGATTCACGCCAAGAGCGTGTGCGTGTGTCTGTATGGCATGATTTTTCCCTTTCGTTTGAAATGCAATGATAAATGCAATTATAAATGCATTTGCGTTATGATCAAATTTGAATTTTTGTACAAAAATGTACACGTAATTTGTTGCGCCCTTCACTTTACGCCCATTAATTAGTTAACTCAAAAATAATCCCGATTGTTTTTATGTTTATATAAAAAAAAACAAAAAGAGCAATTGCTATGAGGAGAGCGAGAAAGAGAGGGAGAGGCAGAGGGAGCGGGAGAGGGAGCGGGAGAGGGAGTGGGTTTGCAACTAACCTTGATTGAAAATAAGAAAAACTGAAATTCTATGCAATTATTGAGGTATCACCGGTTGAACGCCTTTACCGATAATGCACTCAAGTTACGTTTAAAGCAACACAAAATACATTCAAATGCTGTTGTGTCTTTCATAATTTTTTTTTGCTTATATAATTAAACATTTATATATATGTATGTGAATTTATGCATTTGTATATGTATTTGATTGCTCGGCACTTTATTATTAGAGAAAAAGCCATACTATCTATATATATATATATATATATATATATATATAGAGACCGTACCGCGAATAGTTTGCAATGAACTTAATGTTTAGCGTAACTAATTTCACAACAGCTTGCAACAGCGTTAAGCAGAGCGGGAAAACCCAAAAAAGAATTGAGCACCAACTTCAAGCTGCTAGCACGTAGTAACTAATACATATTAACATGATATTTAAGTCACAAGACTTTGATTGAAATCCATCTAGAATTCACATAAAAAAGAGTTGAATAGTTATGAGCTTGAAATTGCGTGCATTTATTTTGTAATTGCCGTGTACTGAATAGTTACGCTTGCCTTCAATTTTTAAATCAACACAATAGCTTACTTAGGCTGTGGCTGTGGCTGTGGCTGCGACTGTGTGTCAGTGCACATAGAATTATGTATACTGCATATACTCCACTATTTTTTAAACAAGGGTTTCTCGACTTGATTTCACAAATTCATTTCAATTATTTCATTAAAGCCAGCAACATTGTAATTTAAAAACAATTTTCTTGAACTAATCTGATAAGAGTTTCAAACATATTTATTCGCAAGAATTAACGCGACAACTACCGTCTACCAACTATACATATACTGCGTAACGAGGGCAAAGCGATATCATTTTTAACTGCATTTCCTTTGATCACAAAAAACGGAGTGGAGGAGGGTTGAGAGCGATTTCTCATACAGGCGGGCAATTCTCGATCAATTCAACAGATCAAAATGGCATGTGATAGGCTTACAAAGCCACCCATGGATATCGACAAAAGGCCTTCATTTCCCATTCAAGATTTTGTCTTGGACATTTGCGATGTAATATATCAGAGCCTTCCGAATAATAAATAGTTTAGATTGTAATGGCAGCCGAGGACGCATTAGGTCTCTCATATAAAATCAATTGACCGAGAGAGACCATAGATAAGGCAGGCTATAAAATGAACCAAGACGTAAGATCAGTCCATCCGATAAGTAAATTTCGTCCATCTGTTTGGCCTCACGGGGCCCGAAAGACGCCGTAAAGTAAAAGTAAAAGTTCAAATTATAGATAGACATAGAGTTGTTATATGAAAGTGGCGCCCAACGTGGGATCTGAAAAATAATAAAGATAAAAGTTGAAAGTATAGACAGACGCAAAGTTGTTACATAATAGTGGTAATTCACAAAACAGCTTGGGAATCAATGTTGCGATTGGCAAGATAATAAAAACTGCATCGTTCTCTCGGGCATCTATTTGGCGTCGTTACTGTTGAGATTCGCAAAATTCTAAAAAAAACTTGGCAAGGAAGGTTTTGTGGTCCCGTAATAGCAGGGTAGTCGTTGCGTAGCCGTTGTCATCGACTACTCCAAGCTCTAGCGCAGAGGGAAGCCCACACCAACATTGTGGTCGTAGATGTAGTTTATGTAGCGAACCAAATTTTCTTCCAATCTTACGTAAGAAAATGGAATTTATCGCGTGAACCCTTTCCTTTTCGATCTTTTGCCTTTTGACATTTCATAGAGGCTTAGAAACGTGTGAAGAGATCGCATATGGGAAGCCGAAAGCGGAGTAACCGAAAACAATAACAGTAAAACTGCTGACTCATCAATTGCAACTTAGACACAAAGACATATCTGTACCCATCAGACGGATGGACAAGCTTGAATCAGTGGGGAAGCTAATTTCGTTCTAATAGGGATTATATAAGATAAGCACAAGTATAAGTGTAATGTGGCTCACAAGGCTTTCTCAGCCTTTCCATTCCCTCGTTCTACCTCGTTCCCTCGACGTACTACTGGTCACACTACCGCCCTTGGAACAATCTACACTACCCGCCCTTGGAACAATCTATCTGCAATGATATTTCCCACCGCGCCCGATGTTTCCACCTTTAAGTCAAACGTACACAAACTATACTCCTTCCTTCCACCTCTCTCTAAGGCTTCCTAACCACAATCGTGCCTACACACATGAAAGCCACCCCCTCAGTGTTTGTCTTCTCGCTTGCATGCAATGATTTATAAAAACTGGATCTTCACATGTCTATTTTCCTCATTCATTCCTATTGGGACAATACATGTCTCAACTATCTAGTTTTTCACTTTTTATAACACGAAGAAACTCTACGCAAAGCTCTATAATCTGAATCTGAACTAATTGTTACTCACTCTTAGTCTTGGAATCTCTTGCAACTATATCTACTAATCAGAAAGCGAAAGGTTAAGTAATCAAGTAATCATAGCTGCACTTGCTAGATATAAAAATTATAAAGATTATATACACATACATTATATATATATATAAAGATTATATAATATACATTTTGTGAGATTACACAAGTATATAACTACAATATCTAGGAAATTTTTTATTCAAGAGATAAGCGCACACAAATTTATTACACACGAATAACCTTGATCAACTAATGCTAAAATTTTTCAATGACGTTGCAACTCCAAGATCATGGATAATGCATAGGTTATAACTAAATTCAAGAAAATATTTGATAGTAAATAAATGAAGTAAAACTTCGGTATGAGTTTGCTATAAACAGCAGAGTAAGCGTCGGGAACTCTCAATCTTAGATATAGAAGCATATCTTTAGGCTTTAGATGAAAACCATAAATAACATCACGAACGCTGTACTTTCTGTTAAATAACATCACGAACGCTGTACTTTCTGTTAAGTAACATTACGAACGCGGTTATGGTTTAATGGTTTAATAGTCATAACCCAAAAAGTAGGCTACAGAAAACAATAATCAAGAAAAGATTGTCTTGTTATTAAAAAAAGTGTCTTCGCACAGACAAGTTCTGCTAGAAGGACTTAAACAATACCGTATGTTGAATTTTAATATAAACAAGTCAGAAAATTATATTCGGTCGTGACCGAATCTTTTGTACCCATCACCGTTATCCAAAATAGGACAAAAGAAGTAAAAGAACTACATTTTCTCCATAATATGGAGTGGACGCGACTGATTATTTCTATTCTCAAAATAAAAATTTTGTCGCGGAGGCGTGTGAACATTGTAGGGTGTCCTTTGAAAAGTTTAGGTCACTTCCAAATTCTTTTGCAAATTGTAGGCGACACCTTGATTTTCGCTAAAGAGCGACTCTTTACCAGAGATACTACACAGTTGAGCAGACGAACATGCATTCCGAATTTAAAACTGGCGAAAAATGCATACACTCTGTGAAATTTCTGTAGCTTGTGCCTGCGCGTTATAAAGGTATAGAAAAAAAAAATTAAACTTTGATACACTATAACATTGGGTAGGTGTGGTCAATATTTTTCATTTCGAGCGAGTTGTTACTCAACTATAATTTTTCGATATCAAATTAAATATTTCTCAAGTTCAGCAGGCTTTGTAAAAAGTAGATCAATTGCAACGGAACTTTTAAAATTTACTTGGCATATTTTCAAAGTATTCTCTAGTGCTTCGCGAACGGGCGAACTAATTTACAACAATCCTCGGTTTTTCATCTGCGCTAATGGAATGGAACAAAATGACAGTTACAACCTAAAACAAAATTTTTCTTTTTGCTAATATGAAGCAAAAACGAAGAGCTACATATGACTACTAAAAATTCGTCAGCTGTTTTTTGTGCATAAGCAGGCTGCCACAACGATCCGTTATTCTTATTTTCGAATATGAAGTACATCCGTTGCTGACGTTTTACGAATCTAAATGAGAATTGGCAAATGGTAAGAAACTAGAAAAAAAAAAAAACAAATAAAGTCCGCTTATTTTAAATTTAGAAATTATTTATCTGATTTATTTTTATTTTGTAGTAATTTAAATTTTCTTTGTGTCCTTCGATTTGGAATTTTGGTTTATATTCGATATTATTTTATAAGTTATGAAGAGCAAGCAGCAAATGCAAATTTACTTTCAATTTTATGTACGAATCTGAAATCAAAACAATTAAGCGATTCTTGGGCTTTATTTAATTGCATAAGTGAAATCCATCTCTATGCGCTCCTTCTTTTGAACTCATTTTTCTCATTCTTTACTTCAATAATTAATCAAAAATTTAATTTGCTTTTACACTACTTTTTTACATCATCGTTTTTCACATATTTGTTGCTTACACTTATATAACAACACGGCTTGCTATAGTGTTTATCATTTAAAAAGTAAACCTAACACATCACTGTACTAATCTCCTAGATATGAAAAAATGGATTAATTTCTATTTCATTTCATACCTATGATCAATTTCAAAATTAGAACGCAACATGCTGAGTTGAAGGTAATGGTGTATTTCTCTGTAAAAGTAATACAAAATTTTACAACGCTGTAATGTTTATAAAGTAAACACAAATAAAAAAGGATGGAAATATTAGTATTTTGGAAAGAAGTAAATAATAATACTAGATTTTGCTACTTTCTACGGAGATTACGGATGCTATGCAAGTTTATTTTCTCTTCGTTTCATTGTAAAAAAGGTTTCACAGCAGCCAATTTTTATTTTACGATTGTTTTGTTGGTGGGTTTCAGAATAGGATCATTCGTCAGCGCCTTATCAAAGAAATTATATTTATAAAAAAGGTTGAGAGTTTGTGTGTCATATTCCCGTAAAACGTTCAGCAAAATGTTCAACCAAGACGGCACTCTAAAATAATCGAGACCATTACCAATGAAAAAACTGATTTGTTTATATAATCACGGTATACTCCCAGAAATCTCTAAGCGTCTAAGCGGTCTATACTAAGCTGCCAAAGTAGTCTGCACTGCCAAAAAATGCTTACGGCGCCAACTTCTAAAGGATGTTAAGGAATGGAAGAGCAATATGGACCATTGATGTAAAAGCTTGGGAAGCTTGGGAGATAATGTGCAAGGCTTAGGAAGAATGTGCTAGGCAACGGCTATGAGAGAATAACATAAACCTATAAACTTATAGAGTAAACAATGGAACTTCTAAGAAAGAAAAAAAAATACATGGAGCTACTATACAGTTTAGGTAACTTAAATATTAATAACATCATACTTATATAACTTTTTAGTAAATTTTCTATATCCATCGCCAAAGGATCAGAGGTATATTGATTTCGTCAAAACGTTTGCAACACCTAGAAGGAAGATCCAAAGATCCCATAAAGTATATGTATTTCTGATCAGCATCAAATTGAAACCAATTGAAGCATGTTCATCTCTTCGTCTGCCAACATGCGTAATGTCGGTAATAAACACTCTCCTAAGTGTAATTTCGGCAAAATCATTGCAAGTTCATGCACGCAGGTTGGTACAAATCGGTCCTCGGATCACAGAACAAGATAATCTGAGACCACCTCTATGTTTTCAAAAATAAAAACAATCTCGTTTTTTGCTCTCTATCTCTATGCATATCTATTGCAGGTGATCCTGTAGCCTCTGCACAAAATTGGAAAAATCGGCCACGCCTCTACAAGGGTATAGGTGATTTTTTTCACTTTTTTGATGTTTTCTGGTTATTACTCATAAGATAAACGAGGCTGAGTGTTGAAAATTTTTCTGCACATTCCTTATATAAAGATATTTCGCCTATCTAAAAATGTGTTAATTCTAAAATAAATATGGTAGAGCCTACAAGGTGGAGGATTCATTTTTTTTAGCAATACAATCAACTGGATATTAAATAAAAGGTCTTGGAGAGCAAAATATGACTAGCCACGTGTGCGTTAAGCCTAAATTAAATATCGTGGACGTTACAAAGTGTTACAACGTATACAACAGATAAGGAAATTTTCTTACATAAGTAGTGCAGCATGTAATAAGGTTTATATGGCAACACGACCTAATTCTTAGAGACAAATAAGTTTAATCCGATTCAGAAAGTGAGTTAGATTTTGCAGCGAACTGCATAATAACGGTGAGTCTATCTCAAGTCCTTCTGAACGTTGCATGCATCCACATAAATCCAATGTATATCCTTGCACCGCAAGTGGTGCAAGGTGTGAAAAGCTCAAAATACCAGGATAAAATATGAATTTACTGGAACGACATTATAGATCACATTAGACTATTCTTTGAATCTTTTCCCACACAAGGATTCGCATAAAGCGTAAATCTTTCTATTGCAAAAAAGGGATATAGGATATTTAATAGTCAAACTTGTTGAACTATAGTGTTTTAATTTCTTCATTTAGTTTTAAATATATTGAGCAAAAATCTTGCCATGAATTCCAAGTGTCTATCTACATGTCCTTCCATCGTCTCTTGTTGGAACCATTAAGATCGCCAAAGTTGAGAAAGAAAGATAAAATTTGACATATTTACTTCTTGTTAATAGCCATAAGCGGGACTGGGCAAAGTTTATATGGCGTCCCATGCCAAACATTGTACTGAAACGCGGTGTATACATTAAGAAAATTTACAATACCTAAGCCAAACAAATTAATAATGCAACATCGTTTCAGTGATTCATATTAAAGACAGACAGAAGCCCAGGCTTGACTAAAAGGCTAATCAAGAATCTTTGATATCGCCAACTTGCGAAGACGCAAAGGTATAATGTTTATCCGTCCGTAAAAGTCCGAAATAGATATTACAGGTAAGTGGACGGACGTACAGACATTGCTATGATTACAGGTGTTACAAGTATGGGTATTGCAGAAATAAAGATACGTAGTGAATCAAATTGATCGACCATGGATTTCTTATTATGGTTTCTCTCAATTAGTCACTCTTACGAACTCTCATTAATGCCTCAATATATATATATATATACTACAGGCGCATGTTTACCTCTTCTGACTGCTTGCTATAGATCAGTAAACAGTTCAGCGAAACATTAAAACGTAAACAAAAATGCAAAGAGTATGATTTAAAGAAAGCTTCAACACCTTGAAGACAAATCAAACGCGCGCATAGGAAAACATAGACATTAAGAGATGCAAGTGATAAGAAGAAAGAAAAAAATAGAAAAACACCAGATTCACAACACTTTACGAATCCGTTGAGTAAACACTTGTGCAGCAAGTGCCGCATGCTGTATACATATATACATACGTATTTATATATACGAACGTAAATATTTCAAAAAAAACTTGTCGGAAAAAGAAATAAATAAAAAAAAATTTGGATTCAAAAAGTATTCCCAATAATGATAATAATATTAATAAATGAAAAGAAAACACACAAACACACACACACACACACACATACATATATATAAATATTAAAATAAATAAATGTTTATCAATAAGTTGCAAATGCAGTAAGCAAATCTGATTCTATTCAATAACGCCTGCATCACGTGGTGATTTTGTAATGCAATAAAAATAAAGTGAAGAGTGAACGAATAAGTTGTTATCACTTCATATGGTTAAATGACCTCGATCATCTAATTATGTGGCCACGGTTTGATAAAGTATTTAAAAAGTGAAAATTTAACAAATCAAAGAAAAATTTAAATGAAATTAAAAAAAAAAAAATAAAATAAGAAAAGTAGGTACAAAAATTCCTAAATAATGTGAAAAATTTCAACGAAAAAGAAATCTTAAAGTTTACTATTCTGTGTAATTAAAATTTCCCCCTCCTTCTTTTTGTGCTTTTATTCATTCGCCTTTAAATTTGTTTAGACAGCCTGCCTCACATACATCATATGTAAAATAGTTTTCTGTGCATTTCTTTAAAAAGGTAAATATTTTTTCAATTTTTTTTTAATTTTTTTTTTTTTTTTTTTTTTTTTAAAGATGACTTTCTAAAAGAAAAGAAATGAAAAAGAAAAAAAAAAGTGATTTCTTTTAATCTAAATTAAAGCCAACTGTGAAGACTTGTAATATTTTATAAACCCATAATTAAAATGTTTTAACGAAAAACTACATAAAAACAAAACACAACAGATGACGAAAGAAAGCAAAGCACAAACTTAAAAACTCTTCAAATACAAAACTAGTTTATATTTCTGTGCTAACTGCACCTAGTGCCGAATGTCGGTGGTCAGTTAGTCAGTTAGGCTGTCACATATATGTACAACAGGTTCATTCATATCTTCTTTTACCACATTTTAAATGATTTCAAAATTTACTTCAGCACACTCGTGTGCTCACCTGAACTAAACAAAGGACTTAAGTAAAAAACTTGTTTACAAAAAAAAATAAATAATTTTTACATTTTTTTATCGCATTCAATACAAAGGGTCTCCCAAACAAAATTAGCTTTTGGAGGAAGAGGTGATATCGTATGTGTATATGTGCCAGAGAGGACTTGCATCTGGATTAAATTTATTGAGTCATTTTGGTCAGTCTGTCCTTCTATTGCACTCATAATGAGATGAAAGATTTATCTAAAAAAATGTTGATCGGTTCGCTCTCAATTTCTTCCGATAGATAATGACTTGATTCAAAAATGTATAACATTTTTGTAACTTATACTATGCACACACAAATTTTATGGAATAATCAAAGAAAATAACGCATAAAAATTGTATACATATATGATGTGCACGACGACGGCAAATAAAAAGATTCATAAAATCTTCCGGCATAGCACGCAAAGTACTGGAACTATGCGTATCATAACCCTCGAGGTACCACCTGAAAAACATGGGTATCTCCGATACCGGTTCATGCAGATTCTGTGAGGTAAATGTGAGGCCATCTGCAGATTCAGACACCAAGTACTTGGCAATACACCGACGCAAGGAAGGTGGCAAGATTTATAAGAATCCTAAAATTGGCGGGCTAGTGGTACGGACAAGTACAATATATCTTTGAGGTCACGGTACAGATTGCTCACGCAATTAATAATAGTAATAATATATATGTGATCAGTAAAGTAAACAAATCCATTCATGGTTACATATCTATATATTGGGGTTTCTTTCTGTCCCGTAACCTCAAACTTTGTTCTCTTTGAGATGAAGTTTAGCAGAAAAAAAAAAAAAAGTATCTGATGTCAATTTTTTGTCTTGGTAAACATCAAGTCTATAGATGGATCAATTTGCAGCTAAAGTAAAAATCTAAACCTATCTATAGAGTGGGTTCCATCCAGCATAACGGTTCTATTAGATTGATTTTAAACTTTGAGTGCGTAGTCATATCCATCGCCGACCTTACAATAGACAAGACGAGATGCATATGTGCATATAGATCTCTTCTAAATTAAAGTAAATGTTGAAATCGACACATGGTAGCCACGGCTGCTGATCGACTCATTTGTCAAAAACTTGATCTTGCATTTTTCTTTTTACTATTGAATCGGTTCGTAAGTAGATTTGAAAATTCAATTTTGGGATACGCTGTACGCACTTTCATTCATGGGGCACCCTGTATGCGTTGTACAAATTGGCTCTTTAACGGTTCATATAAATAAACATTTTAAAGATTTATTTTTGGAAAATTAATGACTCTCTAAGAAATTCTCTTCTCTCTTCAAGGTCTATTAATTTTTGCTATAGCTTTTCTTATATCCCAAGTTTAACGTATAATAAATTGGTTACCTTACTTGTACGCATTCAAAAATATATGAATTTATGTATTCCACAATGAGGATGGCAGGATTTGATAGACCCTTCCTTCTAAATCCTTAGGAAACTTGTTAGTCTATTAGCAATTACTGGTTTTCATATCGTCATATGGACTTGGGTAACTTACTTACTTTTGTCTAATCTCAGGTTTCTTTGCCTGCGTGCCTGCCTGTCCATCTGTCTTGCTGTCTGTCCTTTATATTATTAAATATGGAGAAAAAGTGGAAAAAAAAACATAATGTAATCTTAGGGCACATGTAGGAGGTGGTATGCTTCAAGGTGTAACGTAGTTTAAAATAAAAAAATATATATATATATATATATATATATGTATATATATGTATACATATGTATATAGTTTAGATGTTTGTTAATTGCAAGCGCACATCAAACTACTTCGTACATAAATAGACGTAAGAATTTTGCTACATTTTTCAAGCTCTTGAGTATCCATTATATGAAGTCGTCGATTCGAATTTCCTTAAAAGTTCGACTTTAACTGTTTGTTATTCAATTCTATTCCCAAAGTACGATTGAAAAGAAATTATGTCTAAATTTTTGGATTCTTTGCATTCAAACAACAAATAAATGCCTGAACAAGTGGAGAAGGACAAATCGACTGGAGATTACAGAGTACGAGTAAAAATTCTGAATATTATATGTGTCTCATCGCCGTTACTCGATTACACTTTCCACCCAAAGATGAAAGTAAACTAATTTTATAACACCGTCTGCATGACACGCAAAAATCACGAATATTTATACATACACACTATGCATATACGAGGTGTGTGCAATGGTGACTTTTCAAGTTTCGCCGGCTACGTACATATGATCTTTGAATTTTTTTTTTACGCTATGTAGGTATACATGTCCCCAACATATGTTGTCATTATTGGCCATTTTGCATGTTTTCGATATGTGTTTTGGTGGTTGAGACTGCGAGCAAAATTGTTATGCAGAATCGCCGCTCTATCATTAGAGAAGTTGCTGAGGATGTCAGCATATCAGTTGGCTTATGCTATGTAATTTTTTGCGAATATTCTGAGCACGACACTTGTGACAGCGAGGACGTTTGTTCCTAAACTGCCAAATTCTGACCAAGAGACCCGTCGCATTTTTTGGGGCAAAATCAACACCTCTATGAAAGGACGGAGGCTTGCCTCGATTACGGAGATAAAGACCCCCCATCGCTGAAAGATCTCATGGCCATGCCAAAAAGCGCATATCAGAAATGCTACGCGTATTGGAAAAGCGCTGGCGCAAGTGTAAATATTCTTCGAGAAAAATAAGAAATCACATTGGTTTTTTGAACACACCTCGTATACATACGCATACGCATGTCTTGTTTATTTTAATATTTTGATTGGATTTAGTGCGAGCCAACGATGTGGCAAATTAATATGACAAAAATGGAAAATGACAGTTCCAGTAAACCAGTTCATATCAACAACATGTAACATATACTTCTTCAACGTTTTCAAACCCGTTACATACATGTCCGTTCTTCCTTCCCGCTCGTTCATGTGTTTTTAAAATTGTGTAGGTTCGTACGGTCGCTTTATGTAAAAAGTGGCCAGACGAGGAAGTCACAGATCATACAAATAATCAAATTATCTTACTTCACTTCCAAGATATATTTCGTCGCTATTCTAGCGCTTGACTTAGTTCTGCATGCATTTTTCGTAAGTTAATTAAACCTTTTTTTCCTTTACGTCATCATTTGACGTAAACAGGAAAAAGTCAGGCAAGACCTTATCATATATGTGTGAGTATGCTGTTTATTCCACTACATTGCTCCAATTTTTTTTTTTTTTTTTTTTTGGAAAATTCCTCCGTTATGGAGAAAAACGATTGAGCTCTTCGCGCAAACCAAGACATCAATCGAACTTTTATAAGCGAACTGAAAGGAGTTCGTTATGCATGTCCTTCCTGCAGGTGTTATGTGGAATCAATTGAATTGAGGAATTCGGGTTGTGACCCGCTTGTCTCGTTGCCTTCGTTATGAAAATAGGTTGCTTCTGCTATCCTTATCGTCACTTGAGAAACGTAGATTTATTCTTGGTGTTTCCGCTTCTCTCGGCACTTTATTTTCCTTAAGCTGAGTTCATGTAAATATAATTATGATCTGTTTAACCCGTTTCGAGTTGTCTGCAGAAACCTAAAAACCATTTATCGGATTCTTTAAAATCTATCAAAACAGCTTTGCTCAATACACGCGCTTTGCCTATCTCGAATTTAAACTAACTAATCGCGCAAACCGGTATCTCATCTAAAATAACAAGTGCTTCAAAATTAATTAACGTAATGTAAAAATGCCCTCGTAACAATTAGGAAGAAAAAAAACATCATTGCTGACATGTACCATCAGATAGATATACATTTAGAACTAAAACGTTTCTTTCTGTCCAAGCATTCGTCCGCCATATATATATATATATATATATATATATATATATATATATATATATATATACATAAATGCTTGATAGGAAAATAGAGTTAAGAAATTATTGCCGTCATTTGTTCTTAAAGAATTCTATAAAGAGAATGGAACTATTATTTGCTATTGTTCCATGTTAATGGAACGTGCTTGCAGAAGTCATAATTTTTTTTTATTTTCTTTTCTCAACAGACCTTCTTTAGTTATCAAATTTGAGTGCTTGATATAAGTATTGTTAATGAGTACAAAAGAACAGCTTTATTAATTGGATGAGAAAGTTGAAAGCAGTACCAGCAGTGTATTCACTACAAGCTAACTTTACCCATTTTTTTTTTTTTTTCTTAATACAATCAAGCCATTAACCTATGGATTTTTGATGCTGACTTGTTGATGCCGTCAAAGTAAATTATTGTATAACTTTCTGCTTCTTCTATCATGACATTTTTGGGTTAAAAAATTCTCTCAATTTCATCAAAGCGAAAAGAAGAAGCACTCTAATGTACAATCAGTTCAATAAGAACGGGGGGGTTTTCAGTTCCAAATACTATACTACTGCGGCTTTATGTGTAGTTTAAAGGGCTTTTAACTTGAACTGTTTTATAAATGATATATATATATATATACATGTACATATATACATACTTATAGTTTCTATATAGAAATGCTTCATTTCGTGTGCAGTTGTGTAAATAATGTCAAGTTTTTACTTTCGGCATTCAGACAATTCACCTCAACTCAGTAAATCATCCGCTGTGGGTTTGCTGACTCATCAAAGAAGAAGAGGAAGAGGAAGAGGAAGAAAAAGCCGGAGAGGGCAATTCAATTTAATCAATTGTGTTGAAGAAGAGATAGAAGTTTGAAGAGTATTGGAGCTTGGAATGTTCACAATCCGTACAAATATATTCCATTCACTTTGTTCTTTCCACACCTGCATGTAAGGCTAGTTACGGCTCTTATTAGTCTTAACATTTTTTTACCTATACGTGCGAATCTGTGTTAATAAATTGATTAGAACGATTTTTATGCTGAACATTATGTTAACGCTCTGTCTGCGCAAAATAAAATATATGTTACTTAGCCGTAGAATCGTGTGAAATTCACTTTCTCTAGAAACACTTTTCCTGCCGAGAAAAGCCAGCAAGTATGCCAACATGCTATGGCTTAAGAATTCTCTTCGATGCCAAATTCAATTTTAATTTAAACTATATTCGATCGAGTGGTTCACAATACTTTAATAAAAGCCGATTGAAGTTAGTTGATGATCGTTATTATAGCAAAGTTCTATTCATATGTCTGGTTAGACTCAGTCTCAAGTATGATTCTCCCTAATTATGATTGTCACATGATCATCCCCCTCAGTTCGCAAACAGTTTTTATTTTTTGCTCTTCGTGGCTCTTTGTGGCTGTGATCCACTTCTACTACTTTCACTATATCAAAATAGATTGGAATTGATCGCTTAAGCTTGTAAGCGATAGGAGATTCGTCTCCAGATATATAGTTTCTTCTTTTTTTTGTTGTTTGTTTTTTTTGGATAAACTTGCAAACGGTCAAATCGATTGTCCTGTCCTAAACATATCTATTTATATAGGTCGTCATTACTGCCTTACCATATGCAGCACGAACTATAAACTGTTTAGTCCTATCCCTTTATCCTTTTCAGCGGTATATTCGTCGGTGTTTTCATTTATTGCGCATAAAATTTGAGTAAATATTCCAAGAAATTTATAAACTTGCGATTACTGGTCTTCATCTATAGTCTACTCTAATGCCCCACTCGCCTAACCTTAGACACTGATACACGTACTCTCTTATATTGTGTTTGTTTAATTATTAATGTAATTGAAAATTTGTTCTTAATATGACGTTTGTAGCTGAATGCATTAAATAAAGAATAATTAAAATACACACAATTCTCTTTTTACACGATTTTTTTTACACGTATTTTTTGGAAACGTATCTATCGTGTAAAAGGAGAATTCGGTGTACTTTACTTTATAAATTAGTAATTGAGGTAATTTAAGATTTCAAGTCCTTCTTGAGTTTCTCATCAGGAACTATGAAAGCTGAGTTGTGATGTTGCCTTTTTTCTTCAGTTTCGACTTTGATTTTTGTGGCAGGAATGATGGATAGATGGGACGAGTTTAAAACAAGTAAAAGAATTATATTCGAATTGGCTTCAATCTTACTTGCTTGGATCGGAACCATCATATTCGACGCTTTTAAATGACCGAGCGAAGAATATTTATATGGACTTTTACAATGTTTTGGATCTTATTGACTTTGAGAACCGGTTTTTCCCGTATCGTAAACACCTTTTTAGACTACGCAACGTTTTTAGATGAATTTTTTTTCTTTTGTTCATTTATGATCAGCCACTCAGAGGATGTCTCCCATATGTACGGGTATAGGAAAAGGGATGGCAGAGAAAGGGAGTAGTGTTTGTGAAAGTTTGGCTTGGTTTAAATGGAATCTACTGCAATTATATACGAAATTTCAATTCTTCACTTATAGTTTGCGAATCATATCCGTATTTCAGGAAGAGCTATAGAAAAAGGGGTGACAGAGAAAGGGAGTAGTGTTTGTGAAAGTTTGGCTTGGTTTAAATGGAATCTACTGCAATTATATACGAAATTTCAATTCTTCACTTATAGTTTGCGAATCATATCCGTTTTTCAGGAAGAGCTATAGGAAGAGGAGTGGCAGAGAAAGGGAGTAGTGTTTGTGAACGATTGACTTGGTTTGAATGGAATCTACTGCAATTATATACGAAATTTCAATTCTTCACTTATAGTTTGCGAATCGTATACGTATTTACGCTCGATGTACTATTAAGTGTACAACCATTCATACATAAATAACGCAAATGTAATCATAAAACAAAAACCAATGAAATCAAGTATTACTATAAAGAAATTTTAATCATCGTAACTCAATCCCTTAATTTACTTCATTTAATGCTTTAGAAGCCATACTTTGCATATTAATTTCCTACACATATCTGCCTATAACTGGACTAAATACATATATGCAATACATATATGCCTATATATCGGTAATAATAAATTGCTTTAAAAAGCAAAAAGAAAAGACGTGAAAAAGTGAAAGGCCTGAAGCTATTGCGAGGGCTGTCATTAATTACAACAACTCCCTTAATTTATATTTATGGACTTATGTGCGCATCATTTAAATGAGTTGATTTAAACCACTTTTCATTTTTATTTAGTGCTGTTTTGTTTCCTTTCCGATATGTTACAAAAGTATTTGCAAGAAAATGCATAAATCCATCCAAATATCAAACATTTATGTCGAAGCAAACATGTAAAGCAAAATTTTTTTTAACTTCTCTATGCACATTGATTGATCTGTGTATATAGTACGATGCATTAAGTACTTCAGTTTTCGCGTCTTGATTTAAGTGCTCTATAAACTACGAATAAAAAAGTAATTTTCATTCAAAAGAGATGCCTTTGATAATTTGTTTCGAAAATGTTGTTTGAAAACTTACTCTAATCACTTTTCCATAACATCATCATTTGCTATAAGTAAGCAATAATTTGCTTAACTGATTTTCTGTTTTACTCAAAAATACCTGCCAAAGTCATTAGATGCCATAGAAGGTTTACAAGCGCTAATCAACATTAGAAAACAATTAATGCTTTTTTTGTTTTGCTTGGATTTAATATTTTGTTTGTTTATGTATTTTCGGAATACTTTCATATTTGCATTAGCAATACGCGCGCATTGCGCCTGCAAACTTATAACGACAATATGGAAAGAAAAAAAAATAAATAAATAAATCAAATAAATAAAAGTCGTATTTTTAATATTTCCATAATTTTCTATTTCATCGTCTATCAGGTTTGACTGCTTCAGAAATGATGGCATTCGCTTTTCGATTCGCGATGTCAATTAAGAAATTTACAGATTTTATTACATTTCTATGATTTTTCTATGATATCTATGCGGGAAATCCAATGAGCATATCAGTTCAGCATTGTGCTTATTTTAGTCTATTACTGTCACAAAATTATTAAAGTTTACATAGCGTATCAAGTCAACATTTCAATCACGACAATATACTTCAATAAATTGTAGTTAATAAGAAAAGAAAGCAGAGAGCAGCTTAAGTCGAATCTCGTTCACTCATTATGCTGTTGGTTGTTCTAACCACCAGTTCTTGTAATGGGTTCGAAACAACAGGTAGGTTGTACATTACATTACTTAATAATAAGCCGAAAAGAGTTCTTCTTGGAAAAACACTTTTACTGATCCGTCATAAAAAACGCCTATCAAGGTGAAGTTTAAGAAGTTTAAGTAACAATATGACAACGTGGCTTAATTTCCAAAAAGCTCTTTGTTCATTTTAAATATCTTGAGTAAAGGAGATAAATTTGCGTGGTATCATATAGTTTTGGCTTTTAAAACTGCAGTCGGCCTGAACATAAGACTCGAACACATTTTCAATTTAATATTTATTTCTTTGACGTATATTCTCGTGTTCTGATCCTGATCATAGTCCGTACGAGTAGCCGAATAGGTAGGAATCGCGATTACCAAGTCATCGTTTGCGGGTTAAAACCTCAAAGCAAAAGAGTTTGCTTTGCTCCCAGTTGTGGTTGAGTGCTCAGTCGACAATAACATAACGTTAGGCTGCGGCCAATTCCCTGCCTGTTTCGCTTCACCCACGTCTTCCTGATCGTCGCCGTTTTATCAGGCAACAGGCGACAGGCGACATCTCCTGACTCATTGGTCGATACTAAAAAAAATAAAACAAAACGCCACTTATTCTTGTTAAAGTTGTTTTGATTTACTCATAACAAAAGGCTTCAATATCAGTTTTATTGTATAAAACGCGGTTGTTAAGCCTCAAAGCAAAGTGATATCTCTGTGATGCTGCTTCCAATACGACGATTTGGCTTCAAAAATAAAAAACTAGTTTACTATGTAGAGAGAAATTTTCCCTTGCCCTGCCTAAGACGCATGTATGCATCCCTGGCTCGTCTAACTTGTGCCAATGTTTTGGCTTGAACTGAGATATGCATACTAAAGCTGATCAGCACTTTATACCACTACCAATATAACGGACTCGTAATTGAAAGACATAAGAAAGACAAAGTTTAGCATGGAAGCCCTCTTCGAGTAAGAGCAGATCACTTTTGAAAGGCCTCGTCTAAATCAGAAGTGAGAAGAAGCGGTCGATCAACCACTCAATCGCGTGACATTTATACCGCTAGTGTCTTGACTTGATTCAGATGTGATTCATAAATAATCAATTAAGCGGTTTAAGCGCTTCTTGTTCGATTTTACGAAACTCTTAAAAAGCAAACGGATGATCATTACATCGCTTTTTCATATATAAATTCTTTGTAACTGCATTAGTTGATTAGATGAAGGGAAACAGCTCCGCTTGCGCGCCATAAATGAAAAGATGAAACTTAATAGACTTGTTATTGTTAGTTACTATCAGTATTTATGCACAGTTATGTATATAACGTAAAAGAAATGATTTTTATTCAGTTAATCGAGTTAGTCGAACACTTTAATGCCCAGTGTTTAGTGCTACAACGAATTTTGTGAGCTTATATATGTAACCGTAAAAACGATCAAATAATTTCGCGTTTTTCCGAATAGAAAATCGAACTTTTTTCTGGGAACTAAAGTTTGTTCCTGATTGTTGTGAGGACTTAATGAATTTCAACCGTAGCGAAGGTGATCCTAATTAAATTCCCCTCTGGCAACTTTGTACGCATTTCTTTGAAATATGAAGGTCTTGTAAGAAGTATAAAATTTTTTGGACCAGACTTTGAATATCTCTCTGCAAGGACATAAAGCGGAACACAGTGGAAGTTGAGTCTCCGTCAAGAGGCCTTGGTAGAGATTGATTGCAGCAAGATCTGTTGTTAATTTCGCATTTTGATCAATTTTTCAACTTATTGATTGAACTCTGTTGAAGGTCGAATCAATGCTTTAAGCGATTCATACGTTGAGTGAGATGAAATTCATAAGACGCAATTGTTGTTTTGTTAAGAGTTTCTCAGTTCAAAACTTAGAGGTTAAATGTTTTCTTTTAAATTTGATTCTTTGCGGATAAGGAAGCGACATCAGTCGATAAGAAATGCGGACTCTAATTGAGTTTCGCATTATTCGATATTAAAAATAACATCGACTGCGAACACTCAATTCACGCTCATAAACAACAAAGATGACAAAGTTTTTCATTCGAGAAATCCCATGAGGAATTGGATCGAGAAGGCGACTAAGCTATCACAATACAACCAATTTTCTTTTTACACGATTTTTTTTACACGAACTTGATTTAACACGAGTTCAAAAGAAAAAAATTTCTTTTTTTACACGAATTATTTTGTTTTAACACGATTTTTAATATTCCAGGAATTTTTCCTGAATCTCACAGATTATTTTTTATAAAATATTTAATGAATTAAAATGTGTAAGCACGAAATAAATTAAGTGAACTCTAACTAGAACTTTTTAATATTGTTTACCCTTAATTCTCTTTTTACACGAATTTTTTTTTTACACGTATTTTTTGGAAACGTATCTATCGTGTATTTGGGTGAGTTTAATTCATCTATCAGATGACTAAAACGATTATAGAAACACGAATTGTACAAGATTCCCAGTGCCATCTAGAAAAGACTTCCCAAAACAAGCATCCTTTCGAGATTGGAAATTGCAAAGCAAAAACAATAATCGAATCAAAACGATATCGCTTATTATCCCGTGATTTAATGATCATCGGAAAATGCTCACCATGACCATGGAGTCTAAGAAGTAGTACGGCACTTCCGTAGTGCCGTAGATTACAGTTCAGTGCAAGTGAAATGCTCGTTTGAAACTTATATATATTTCGCATAAGAGTATGTAACGCTTTTATGGTTTGGTAGATTTATCTCTGTTACGTACGTAAGGACAGATTTAATATGTCTCCCGTTATATATGATGCATTAGTAAATCTTCACTGAAAGCATGCAGCCAGCCGTTTTATATACATATGCATATACATATCCATATACATATAGAAATGTTTGTGAATGAAACTAACTCTAAGCTTTATTTTGTTTTGTGTGATAATAAAATTATTACTTGTTATTGCTGTTGTTGTTATTGTAACATTTTCTACAAAATAACAGTAATAAAATAGAAAACATGTTTACACGGTTGGCATTTCATGATGTGTTGTCTGCTGGCCCTCTCAACCAAAGCCAGAAAGTACTTTGACATCGCAGCCAGTACGATGATAATAATAATAATAATAATAATAATAACTTTATTATCTTCAATAATGTAACTGTAACTCAATAGTGTACTAACCTTGACGATGGTATTCCCTTGAAAATTTCCATTGATCCATAAGCGCACATGTTTGTATTTTAATTAAATTATTTCAAAATATTCATCCATCCATTCATTCATTCATTCATGCATTCGTTCATTCATTCATTCATTCATTGGAGAAATAAATAGTATGCGATCTCTTTCAATGTAAATTAAACTTTTCCATTATTGTTTATCGTTAAGTCATCATCTCAGATCAAAATAATGAAATTGAATGAATTATTCATTTCATATTTCATACATGTATTAGATGCTGGCAAAGTTTATGTTAAAATATTTTACAAATATTCGCAAACGAATCACTTTACAACCAACTTTAATTAGTAAAGTTACGAAAAGCTTACACGTACGCTCTTTCTCATCTACGTATAACGGAGAAGGGAAAAAGTATTGCATATCTTTAATAGATGCCATTATCCCTTGCGTTCACGATTATTAGAAAAACGAAATGTTTTCTTTTATTTTCCTTTTTTTTTAGTAAACTGGAAAATTGGAAAATTCTATCTTGAAAGATCATTCGGAGAAGAATCATTAGGCGCGTTCGTAATACGTATTACGTAACAATGTGTAAGTAACTTCAAGTCTACTACATCGGTCAAACTCGACCCTGCGATCATTTTTAGATTCAAACTTAGCGCGGTGATAATGCTGCCCAACCATTTAGATAATGGTAAGTGCTTGCGATCTGGCGATCTGGCGATTTGGCCATCACGAAGCAATGTTTGATTAACTCCGAGTTGTTTGTTAGTCAAAGACATACTCGTGCCCTAGATTAGTCAACATGGCCGTTACTAGATAGTTTCAATAGAGTCTCTCTATATATTTTATAGGTCTCCGCTTAAGCCAGTCGCACATTTCACAAATCGTATTTAACACGTATTCATGGTGACTATACCCGCGGAAATGACTGATAGATTGTGATGAAGATTTTCGCCAAAAGCTTTTCATCATTTTCGTGCATCGCTTTTTCCTTAATCGACTACTACAGCCAAGCTCCCTTCGTGACTTTTTTATAATCTCGATCCTTTCGATGTCACTCACATACATAGTCAAGTGTTTTGTAATTACGACGACGATTATGATAGAAGTTACTGTTGGTTGCCGGTCGACGCGATCAGTAGGGGATTGTTGTTCTCGCGATTAAAAACAAGTCGCGTTCGCAAGCTTCATATTTTAGAAGCTTACATTTAAACTGGACCTGCATTTCTCCAGTCATCTTGACCAAAGATGAGAGATCGTTTGAAATTTAAGACAGAAGACAACTTTACCTAATTACAAGCAAGCTTTTTAATTAATCAACAGAATTATCGACTGAATTGCTAAGTAACATAACTGCATGTTGTCGCAAGAAACCACTTAGGTAACCACTTATTATTAGTAAAAGTCAATGTAACATCATCTTTAGGAAAAGTAAAAGCCATAATTTGTCCATTGACCTTTGACGTCTACAATAATTTATCTCCCTACTACCCTTAGTATCATGTTATAATTTCTAAAACAGTTAATCATATTTTAATCACTACGACCCTCCATATGCCTATAGTGGTATGCGGCTATTCATAAATTTATTTATTATAATCCTTAAGGTATCGCCTACTGCTACAGCATTTTTTATTGCTTACATTTAACCAGCTACTCGGGGGATGTGTCCCCCGTATGCAACAAGGCATGTTGATAGCTAGGGTTAAAGGTAGAAGACGGAGTAATGACAATATACGTTTGTCTACATTCGACTTGACAGTGAAGATATCTGAAATGTTGGGAAAACGCACAGCAAATAGTGTGGTCCAAGGACGAGCATCGCAATTAGATAACAAATAATGACCGTAACATATTCAGCTACATAGGGACAATTCTAAGATAAATGCATGAGAAAGTTAGGTAAATCCATTACCCGCACGAATAGCCGAGTAAGTAAGAATCGCGACTTGCCCTCACTTTCTTCAGATCGTCACCGTGCAACACGTCCAAGAGACGTCCCCTAAGTGATTAGTCCTCATAATAAAAACAAAAGGTCTTGATCGATGCACAAATAAGTCTCTTTTCCCTTTTTAGGACAATTGCTATGAAAATACGTGTACATTAAGTACAGCATAGCCTACGTTATGCCTATGTTCAATAATGCCAAGGGTGCTAAGAGTACTTGAAATTTTTCCCTTTAACTCGCTCGTTATGTTTTGTAAAAAAATATGAAACTTAGCAGTTACGTTAGTTATTAGCTCGTACCAAAAATATTGGAAGACAAACCAAATTAATCCAAGTCGCCATCTCACTTACGAATGGAAACGCAATTGAATTTATTACTGGTAACGTAATATGTGTGATTACTGATAAGCGATTGTATATGTGAAATAAAAGAAATCATAATTAAAAAATCACTTGACATTTCCTTCACATACCTACACACATTTATATAAATATAGTTAGGTTTTTCCATCATAATTGTAATTCTTTCCTTTTTTTTTTTATTTTCAAACGATCGCCGCAATAATGACACTAATGTTCACAGCTTAAAGCAATTTTCTAAAATCACAGACCACATGGTTGAGTGTTGAGTAACGGTTTATATAGTGAATGTGCAACAAAAAAATTGAACTTTAAAATGGTATGTATTAACAATAGTATAAAATCACATTATGGCACAAATAAGAACCCATTGTCCCCCCTCCACATAAAGGGGTAAGACGATATAGCTCTGAGTTTCGAAATGTTTACATAACTAAGAACGTGAATGTTCTTAGGGAGCGTGAGGAAAGCCATTGGGACAATAATCAGGAATCCCTTGCCGCATTGTCCCAACATTACTACATCATCACTTATAAACGCCTACTCTTCTCTTCTCTGCATCTTTCATTCACTTATCTAAGGGTCATCTGCTCCCTTTACTTGATCAAAAGACATATGTTGGCGACATGTGTGCTCACAGAACAAAGAGAAAAAAGTTCGAAAATCGAATGTACTGAGCCCCTTTTCTTTGACCACACCTCGTGTATGATAGGTTTTAGATCTAAACATAAAGCACTTACCTTTCTTCTTAATCGTATTTGTAGCAGGTATAGGTATAGGTATAGGTATACATCTTAAGAGTTATTTAAACTTTTAAAAGAATTAAGTGATTTCTCTCCCTCTCTCTCTCTCGGACTGATGCTATGTTCTTTCTTTCTTATATACATTTTAAATCATTTTAACTGCTCGCGTCATCCATATAAGTATGAATGTGTGGAGACTTAATGGATTAACCAACTTCTTCATGACCTGTTTGGAACTCTTTTTTTTTTTAAAGGCATTCATTAATTTCTAGCTTAATGCTGTTTGACCAAGTTTTGCAAAACGTACACTCTTTAGGTATGAATCATTAACAAAAGTTTAGGAAAAAACAAAAAAACAGTTATAAATAAATAAGTGAAAGGTTTTCTCTCATACGCGACTTGAAATGAAATATGAATTACTATACTCACTACTACTCACCACTGTCGTCATCAATATTTACAGAATTTTTTTTTGATTTTTAATTGAAAAACAAGTGAAAACACTATAGTAGGAGGCTACGGCCTACTATTAAATACTCTAAACTATCCTACAACGGATTTTCAAAGTAAGGCATTATGTGATTTATCCGATCCGAACCATTCTCAACAGCCTTCGTCCTTAAGCGAAACTACTTCAATGTACCGAATTTCAACACAAGAATCCAAGACGGACAGACAAGTTTCAATCAATTCCGAAATTGATCCTAATTTGATCGGTATGGTAAAACATGGGTCCATTCCAAGTACTGACCCATTCATACCGTTGTACCACAAAGTGTTGCATTATATAATTAAACCAACATCAACAAGCCCTTTAGCCCTCGAAGTCCTCAGTGTTAAGCTCCTTAACATAACCGTGAGTAACCTAATAACACAGTTTTATCTGTCAACTAAAGCATTTGCGGAAAACTTTCCAAAGATGGGCAGATACTCTTGCATACACATAGTCATATCAGAAAGAGCACTGGTGGAACTGGTGGTATTTAACTCTGTTCACACTATTGTCCTGAAACTTGAGCGTTCCAAAAATTCGACCATAAATTAGAGAGAAATCTTTAGACAAACTTTGCTTCAATCCTTGGACAACAAGTTCTGGATACGTGATAGCCAAGTTTTAGCATATAATGGCGTTTAAGCTTTTTCTTCGCGAAGAGTGAAATAAACACGAAATCACTCATCATTATGTTATGATATGGAAGTCGGACCAACTAAGCCAATGAGAGATATACGTATATGGCTTGTAAGACCACATTATAAGAACATTTTTCAATAAATTTGGCAACCGAGCGATAACATACTGTGCGCTATGAGATTCTTTTAGCCACTTGCTTGAGTTTACATTTATATATACATTTTTCGAAATAATCCAATGCTTGATAAGGACCTGATTTGGGAAATCAAAATAAGGAAATTTGCATCAAATAAAAATATTAGGACTAAAACTTCAACATCAAAGCACTTAAAACGTTACATACTGAACGTTGAGCGAAACATTTCACTGCAATGGCTGCAAAATAAAAGCTCAGAAGGCACTATTGACGCTTCCGGAGAAGAATAGTTAGTTACTTTACAATTAATAATCTCTGTAAACTCTCTTTTCAATTGCTCACTTTTATATGCACCGTTGCCAATTTTCTTTTCGCATTAGATCTCAATGCGTTTCTTAGCAAAAATGCAACTCATCTTTTATCTAAACATTTTGTAAGTGTCTCGAAAGAGTTGATTAGTGCATGCACGCCGCCAATTTTGTAGATCGAAAGACCCCAAAAGATATTTTCTTAAACCATTTCTAACATACACTATCGTTTGCGATGTTCTTTCTAGGCACGGTGCAGACTGTGTTGTGAGAAAAAGAAAAAGAACGAAAAAAGAAACAGGGAATTGCATCGAAAACACATATTTTTTCTTCCTATATTCCAAATGCTATTTAAGTCTTACTTCACAAGTCTCGGAAAATACTTCCTTAAAAGATGGGCACAAATTTTAGCTTTCACTTAACCTAGAGCACGTTATATATTCGAATACCTAAACTGCACAAAATGTATAAAAACAATCATGTCATGTGAAATTTGCACAAGGAATGCCGCGGGGGCTATTGCACCTATAATCAATTAATTACAACTTCCCTTATAATCTGGACTCGATTTGGAGATCGAATGCCATTAAGGGACAGTTAATGTTGAAAAATTCAGATGACATATTTTATAGTCAAGAAAAGGTTACAAAATGAATTTTTCTGAATGTCACATAACTCTTGACGAAGTTAACATACTTCTCTTGAGCGAATCGAACGTTAAAATAATAGAGTAATATTTGCGATACACACACAAACAGCCAGTAGTCCGTTTTAATGCTACCGGTCTGTCATATTATAAAAAAATTCAGTTTTTTTTTTTTTTTTCTTTTTTTATGAAAGAAAAACCTATAAATATCTTCATGCCCATATATGGCAAATAAATATATATGTATGCACATACAGTGCAAACAACAAGCGATTAACGAAACATAGCAGAGTTTCTAACAATTTACATAAATGTTAGGCGTACATCAATCAATTGCTGATTGCAACCATGCATCATGAACTTTACCAGGTATTTGCTTTGTTGTTGGCAGCCAGACATGTTGTATATTATATGATGATTATATGATATGCATATATATGCATATATATATTTGTGCGTGTGTGTGTGTGTGTGTGTGTGTGTCTGTAAAATGAATGTAACTCCAGACAGTTAAATTTTGTAATTAAACTTTTAACTCCGCACTTGCCGGCACATACACGATCACGTGATTTCCACTTATATGCAATTGGATAAACCTTTCCCATGTTCATTTCACATGGGCAAATGAATTTTATGAAAATATTATGTACAAATTTTCATCAAGTTTATCGCAAGCATTTCGCAAATGTTATCCAAAAAATATATATAGATATGAACATCCACCTGGGAAAAACCATTAATTTTTAATAATCAAGGTTAGTTAAGGTTGAAGACATCAGGACTATGAAAGCACTCAATCAACGTGCAATTAAATTAACTTAAAACAAAAATTAAGAGAAAATTTTTTTATTTTCGTGAAAGTAAAACAGGTTAAAACGTTATACGTTTATTTATTTATTTATATTTATTTATACGACTATTACTAGATAATAGACACTAGGGCGTAACGGCTTTTTTGAAGATACGACATTATGTGGTGAGTGGTCAATCCATGATCCAATCTAAATAGGATTCGTACTTCGATCAGGTTCATGTTGAATATAAATACGCATGGACAGACATCAAGCAAAAAGATAAAAGGAATAGCGGTCGACCGGCAAAAGGCACTTATCGATCGTGAGGACGTCTTCCAAACTACGGCAGCATACTATACAGTGACAATAATAAAAAAATGTAATTTTTTTGGTTAGCGATAGTCGATGCAAAAAATTTGAGATCAAGTAAAAGTTCCAGCGGTAAGCAGAATTCCATCGAACAGACAATTTTGCAAGCAGACATGGACAACCACTGGCTCCTGATGCCGTTGAGTCATTTATTCAATTTGCTCGCACTTAGCAATGCTTCAAAGGGATTGCATCTGTCTTCCCTACCGACTCACCTGTCAGCTATCAAATGTGATATATTTTGGAGTATGTCTTCTTTTTGATCATT
Source organism: Glossina pallidipes (assembly GCA_000688715.1). Taxonomy (NCBI): domain Eukaryota; kingdom Metazoa; phylum Arthropoda; class Insecta; order Diptera; family Glossinidae; genus Glossina; species Glossina pallidipes. The sequence continues at coordinate 985,619 of KK499853.1, read as the reverse complement.
AGGCCGTAAAGTGAGCGATTTAAAAATAAAGGAAAATTGACAGGAGAATTAAAATGTAGGCCTGTAAATGAAAAAGTTTGCGCACCCGCGATCAAAAGCGTCTACTTAAGCAATACCAGCAAAATTTCAATTAATTATTTGTACAATTAAGCAGCGGCTTTTACACTAATCGAATATGGAATCGTATTACATAACTAAACTTATACTTCCAAGTCCCAAAAAAAAATTGTATGCCAATGATGATACCGTACCGTACTTTTATGTTCAATTTGTTAGCCACAGAAACCATCAATTTACCCGAATTGTATGCGTTGGACATCGCGTATACAGCGAGTCTCATTAATATTGCGTTTTCTCGCTCGGCAAAAAATAAACGCTTCTTAAACCTAATCAATTGTCCACAAATAAAAATATATTTTACTATTTTCTACTACTGGGGAACACATATTAAAATATAAAAAAAAAAAAAAAATTTTTCCAGTAGACAAGAATATTGAATAACTTCGTCAACCCAAAAACATAGCGTCGTGAATATTGCTTCTCTTTCATATAAGGAAGAATACGACAACATATCATCCTGGGTATCCTTCTTGCTTAATAACGTCACTTAAGTGTTTTGACTTATTTTGTTTAAGTTTTCTTCTGTGGGAAACAGGAATCTTACTCCATTCTTCTTATAGTCCATTTTTGAGATCTTGGACGTAGGAGATTGAGTGTTTTAGCACATGCCACATTAATCCCACATATTTTTGATGGGGTTCAAGTCTTAAGATTGGGGAAGAGGATAAAGCACCTTGGGGCAGTTGTATAAGATCCATTCTTGAATTAAGAGGGATTTACCCTTGAGGTCGTTATCTTGGCAAGGTTTGACTTTTTCCAAAATACCAAAATTTGTTCACTCTTCCTTTCAAACTCTCCTTCAATATTTTGCCTACTCACTACATCGGTGCGTGCATTCAAAACAAAAAGTTACTTTTCGTGGGCTACGTATATTCTATTTTCTAATTTTTTCTCTTTTTGTTATGCTCGTACTAACGTTAGATGTGCTTTAGCATGCTCGTCGATTTTTCGCTATCGAAAACAATGCACCATAGAATCTGTATTAAATTGTGGGTGAAAAATAAACTCAAATCCTCCAATTCGCTTAAAATGTTGACTATGGCATTTGGCGAATTTACTGTGAGCAAAAAAATGTTGTATAAGCTCTTCGCAGAAGGCCGAGAAGTGGCTAACGACGATGTCCACTCTGCACGTCCCAACACGTCAGCAACCGAGGAAAACGTGGAAGCAGTGAAGAAACTTGTCATGACGAATCTTCGAATTACTGCTAGACGATGTCGGCGTATCGGTTGGCTGATGACAGGCAATTTTTTCCGATGTTCTGACAATGCAGCATCATGCTGGATACTGCACCACGAGAATGCGCCAACTCACACATCATTGCTTATACGTAATTCTGTGGACAAAAACAGTCCCGTTATTATGCCTCGGTCACCGTGTTCACTTGGACTTGGCTCTCTGTGACTTTTTCCTATTGCCAAAGCTTGAAGTAACGATTAAGGAGATAAACAGCTCAAGACCATAGCAAAAAGCGCATATAAGATATGATTGGAAAAGCGTCCGCACAAGTGCATTACATCTAAGGGAGCACAAAATAGATATCGATGAATAAATAAGTATTTTTCGAGGAAATAATAAAAAAAGTCACCTCGCCTGTGTATCCCACCGACTATCAAATTCTAGCAGAAAGTAACCTGGTTAATACTTCGTATACTTTACCACTGTATGACTTCGGATTGATGAAGCGTTAGTACTGCATATAATAGGCACAATATAGTTATTATTATGACATCATTATAAATCTAGCAGGACACGATTTAAAAGTTACAATAATCTCGTTTCTAACATGGATCGACGTCTTATATATTAACACTAGATTCACGGCATCCGTCAATTACACGAATTTTTAATTTTAAAAATTTAACGCAAACAACCCGACATCTTCAGTTGTTTGATATTTGTTTTCGATGACATAATCCAGCAAATGTACATGTCTACTCTTTTTCTCTGGGACACGCCCACTTTTGCTATTTTCAATGCAAATGTGATGTTGTATACCCATTTCTAGGAAAATCCAGTCAATTTGACGAGAAAATATTGTGAATCGTTGCAGTCGCGGAAATGAAGAGAGAACCTTGGAATTTGGCACAAGCAACCGTTAATCGAAAAAATAGGTGCGATATGTTCACATGTACGCCCACAGTGTAAAGAAAACAAGAACAACCGCCTATAACTTTCGATCCCGGAAATGCATTTCTGAGAAGCTGTTACCGAAATGTTTGCCAGAATCGCCTGCACGGTCACTGCAAAAATGATCCATATCGGTTCACTACTTCATCTACAATTAACGACCACATTTCATTTCCAATTTATTTCTCATTCATTTCCCACTTATTTCAACAGCGATTGTATTCGACTTTATCGTCATTTGTTCGATGTTGTCCGTGATTGCTTCTACTTCTTCGCATTCTTCAGCATTGTGTGGGCGTGTCTGCGAACAGATGAACAGAATGTTCATGTGTGAATGCCAAATTTCAGCTTTCTATCTGCATTCTTGCGGGCGTGACGATTCACAAGGTTTACTCGCCAAATTGACGGGTTTCCGTAAATCTAGCGTTTTGCTAACCTTCAAGAATAAATTTTAGCCTAATTTTAGGTTAAAAGTTATTCAAAATGATGATGATGAGGCCACATTCAGTTTAATGCAGGTTCAAACTTTTAACTGTCAGTTTAAACGTTCTAGGAGCTCTTTAAAGCGTTCGCACGGCGGAAATTTATTAGGTACTTGCATGTATTTTGATCAAATATTAATCAAAATATATTCCATCATTTTCTACAACTTTTTCCCATCTTTCTGGGAACATGTCGAAAGAACGATATTGGTTTGACGACGATCCTACCATCGATCAATTTTCGCACTTCTTTAGCATTTCGAAATCACTTGTCAGCCAAGACATGCTGCATCGATCTTAACAAGTGGTAATCAGAAGGCGCTATGGCTGGTGAGTACGCTATGTGCGCTGTGCACACCTTCCCATTCGAGCTGCAACAATGTGACCTTGACAATGTAACACTTGCAATGTGCGGCCGAGCGTTGCCGTGCAAGAGGATGATTTTGCCTCTGTTAACCACTATTCCTCGGTTGGTAGACATCTGCAGTAACAGTGTCGTTTGGTTATATCAGTTCGTAATACACCATATGCGCGATGCTGATCCCACCATATGCACGGCAAAACTTAGTGGCCATGAATATTCCGATTTGGCGTCGATGTGGATGGCTCCGCTTGACTAACCTATGATTTTTTCCGCGTGGCATTGTCATAGTGGACTCGCTTTTGGATCCTTCCCATCGCATGTAAAGGCCTGAAAAAGGGTTGATTACCAACTGCTATGCTGATCGAAAGTTGTTGGAGAGTTTGAGTTGAGTTTTCGTTCAACAAGTCTTGCAATTCACTTCGGACGTCCTTGCTCTTCCAGGTCGTTCTTAATCGTGGACATCAAAATCAACAAACAAACCGTTGGCAGCAAAACCGACAATTGTAGTATGATGGAGCAGCATCACCATAAACTTCCGAAAGTATTTGATGGGTCTCGGTAGTAGATTTCCTCAAATCAAACGAAAACCAAACAACAAAACTAATGAAAGTTGAAAAGGCAATTTTGAGTGTTCGACGATTAGAGTCTGTGTACACCGAATAACTCGATAATACTAAGTAGTAAAGTTTTCTTTTACGTAAAGAAAAGTCATCGAACCGTTGTATGCATTGTTCGCATTAATTTATCACTTTCATCAATAGATATCGCTGACCAAAATACATGCAAGCGCGTATTACTTCGATTTTGTTTAGGTTTTCGTTTAGTGTTTTGATTTTCGAAATAACAGAGTAAAAGAAGTTTGTTTTTTAGTTGGAAGATCTTCAAATATATTGAAATTTAGTAAATTTCGGTTTCACTTTAACTTACCCGAAAAGTTTTATCTTTTCCATCATCTTTAATTTTCTAAAGTTTTGATGAACTTTGGCACACCGACGTATTTTGACCTAACCTATTGAAAGTGGTTCCTATCAGACCACTTCCAATACACAAAGCTTTATTTTGAAAAGTCGTTATGGGAATAATCGTAAGATGGTGTGGGGTGTTCAAAGAATGGACCGTAGTCCACTCTAGTGTCCTTGATTGTTTTAATTTATATTTGTTGAAAATGTTTTTGTTTTGATTTGTTTTCCCTTGGCCATAACGAGTCGTCTGCTTGCCACTTAAATTTTCAACTTTTAACTGAAATCCTAACTACATAATTACTTAAGTGCCATTAAGGTACTTGTGGTTAACTTTTGGGGATGCTTTGTTAACAACAACAGATGCTCCTTGAAATCAATCGCGCAATAAAGAGATTGTTCATGAGCTGTGTGGCAGATGATACCGTCCTCTTGAAAATAAACGGCTTCTATATCTGCAGCATCAATTCCGGACTGAAAAAAAATTAGACATCATCGTTCAATAATGCGTCCATGCAGCCCAGCTTCACCGCCATTCGAGCAACCGGACCCAGTTGTCGACCGTTACACTTGATGAACGATTTCTAGCGAATTTTCAGAGACCCAGATGCTACCATTTTAATTAATAATAGTATTATTTACGTATCAACACAAATGGATTATGAGATCTTTACTCCCAATAATTTTATTTAAAAAATCGTGATCTTGGATATTGCTTTCCAGCCGCTAATTAACGAATGCACGAATGTATTTCAAATCATATCTAAATACAGCTTAGTTCTTAATTGTTAAATGTCATCACAATGAGAGTTCAAAAGTTGAGCGAAATTTAAAATGACACCTCTTTTTGCAAAATCTGATGCACAACAACACATATGAGTAGGGAATAACTGAGGCGTCTTCCCGTGCATATCTATAGAACATTAAAAAAAATGTTATAAAATTTTTTCAAACCTTAAATTCAAAAGCTATATGATAAGGGATTTGACATTTTCATCTTAAAAGTTTGCTCTTCTTTTGACCTTGGAAACAGCTCTACTTAGGTCCAAACACATATGGAATAGTACAATTCCATTAGAATAATATATCATCTATAACTAGTGGTATACGAAATCGTCTGGAAAACCATCCCTATGCCCGTTATAGAGATATTTTCGTTTCATTTATAACCTTTGGAAATGCTCATCGGGCATTCCTTATAGCATAATATGTACCTGCTGATGAAAAACAAACTATTTTAAGGTTAAAGCAAAGAACTTCTTATTCACATGGAATCGTTTTTAACCAACAGAGCGAATCTTCTAGGTTGTTGGTTTACTGAATTAAGGAACCAAGAGACACACACATACATGTTTGTCCATTCAAATTGTCGTAATCATGAAAATTAAGTTTGCAACTAAATTTGGCCAAATTTTTTCTCAAAAGATGACTAGAGCTTAAACTTGGAAATATATCCAGCTAAACCACAAGTGTGTGTGTGTAATTGCTGAGAAAAAACAGTTCCAGCAATGAATGTAATAAAAGAAACATTCTGTCGAATATTGGACGTCATTTTTATATATCCTCCAGTGAAAAATGTCGTTTGCATTCAAGGACTCAATCATCCTATAAATTATGCACATTCCTGATCGGCATGAGATTTTGTTCGCTGGTCCATTTTGCCTACCCTCGGAAATCTCGTGGTCAGAAAAATGAAAGAAATCAGCTTGAAACTGCGGGCATATATTCTTAAAGGACAGCGCAAGAGGCGACGCAACAACTAAAAGTGGAAAAAAAGCAAAAAATTAAAATATTTCGTAATACTACTAAGGATTGGTGTACTAAAGCCATCATCATAATTATAAAACGCACGAGTGTCTCACGAGAGCCACGTAAGGATCCCGGTTCCGCGTATCGTTCGAATAACGGATACGACAAAAGTGAACAGAAAAATTCACAATTTTTAGATAAAAAATTACGATTATTCCAAGTCGCAGACACCTTCCTACTTGTTCGCCGCATAGTTGCTTCGCGAAACAACGATTCCAAGATGTTTTTTCATCTCGCTGCCTTGTAACAGACTCATCCCACGTCGTCAATAGCAGCTTGTTGCCGGCAATTGGGTAGCTGGATGGCACAATGAACCCCTGTATCATCGTGCAATGCAACTTAACTTATCATACAAACGTATGCACACATTCAGAAAGAGGAAACGTAGAGAGAGTGAGAGAGAGAGAGTGCGAAACGCGCATCTAATGCTTACTTCTGTTTTAATATGAAAACACTGTCTGTACTTTAATTTATGGTATAAAATTAATTAATTATAATTTATTTAATAGAATTCAAGTCTATTGGAGTGTGTGCTAAAAATCTATATAAAGCATTTTCTTTTTTTTTTAACGTTTTTATGTTCGTTTATTTATTTACCTTAACATGCGGGGGAAAATCGAATTAAGATTATTTGTTCAAACAGAATTAAAATACAAAATTTGGTTAACGAATAAAGTGCCTACTCGGTACCGGGTCACTGCATCAGTGTCTGATGCACATGATAGGCCACTTTCAAAACACATATGAAACGAAATTTAAATATATATATATATATATATATATATATATATATGTATGTATATATATATGTATATATATATGTATAATAAAAATGAGACAAAAAAAGAAAAAGTTATCCAAACCCAAAATTTTAAAAAATGGAAAATAAAAGCGCCTAAAATTATACTAACGCCAAAAACTAATACAAATATTCATTCGCTTTCTTGACGTAGTCCATGGGGCGCAAAGAATTTAAAAGTTTTTGTACATAGAAAGCTGCGTTGCTGTTGGTGGTATTTTGTCCAGAATACAAAAATATTTGAAACTGATCCCTTAAAGCAGTGCGCATTAATTGTAACAATTTGGCATCAGTTATGCTTAACTCAAATTTGATCCAATTATCGAGGGACATAATTGCTTTGCGTTCTTCCCCCGAAGAATCGATATGAACGCTCGCAAGGGATTTGATTAGTTGCCTTTGTGCTGGATCGCAATTATTCGATAAGTTGTCATTCTCGTTACCAGGATTTACCCAAACGGAGAAATCGGAATTATTATCATCATCCGAATTCTCTTCGCTGACATCTTCATCAATATCGCATTCATGGCCACACTGAAGGGCTATCAGCAAAGGCGGTACAACAGTGTTCATATTGATAGAGCACGTATTTGAAATACGCGATTTCTCAAAGAATACAATCCAATCGTGCGGCAGTTGTTGAATAAACTCTCTCAAGTGCTTTTTACCTGGCGGATTTAATGCAGATGTTCTTTGCAAAACCAATTGCTTCTCGGCTCCACATATCAACTTTGCATTGGTGCGATCGATGACTGCCACATTTGGATAAAAGCCAGATACCAAACATAATTGTATCATAAGCCAGTTTGTGTTGTGAATTCGACTTCCAGGTCCCAGAGGAAATTTCTGTTTCATTAGTTCACCGATTTGTCTGCGAATCGCACAAAACATTTCCATGGATGCTTGGGAGAGATAATATTTCGCACAAAATTCTTTCACTTTGCGTGGAGAATTGCGCGCAGCGATGTAGTTTTTATAAAGAGAGAGTATACCCATATGATCACTAAAAGATTCACCGGCAAAAGATTTGCGTAAAAACGAGACTTGACCTTGAAGAGAACGATCACCCGGCAACACAAAGGGATCTTTCACAGAATGATAAGCGCATATGGTGAGAATGGGATCAAAACATTTCAGAAATACACCATACATTAAACATTTTCCCAATTGAACGTCAAGCGGTATGTCAACCAAATGTCTACCCAATTCGGTTACCGACTCATCGTTATTAAGAACTCCTAAAATTTTCAATTTTCTTAGAGCATTTTGTACACTTAACGCGGAAGGAGGATTTAGAGCTCGAGCAAGATAATTTTGAACAGCGCTCTGCGGCTCCAAAATCTTGGCGTAAAGGCATATTTCGGTTAAAGGTATACGCATAAATTCCGGTATGCTAAACTGCGACATAAACTGGTATTTGACTTTCGAATATAAACGATAACAAATGCCATTTTGCGTGCGACCGGCTCTGCCCGCACGTTGGCAAGCATCTGCTTGTGATATCCACACCAATTGCAGCTGTGATGATTCGGTAATCGAATCAAAGGTATTCATTTTCACTTTTCCCGAATCTATAATGTAAGCTAAATCCGGTATCGTAATAGAAGTCTGGCCAATGTTAGTGGATAGAATAATTTTCCGCACCGAATGTGTTTGCAATGCTTTGCATTGATCTTTCGAATCCATTTGTCCGTGTAAAATGCAAATGATATACGTACCGCCAGGCAAAGTGCTTTGTATAAGGTCTTTCTGGTGAACGATATCGTTATAGCCCGGTAGAAATACCATAATAGCGCCGGGATGTGAACTACGGTAAAGACCCTCCAAAAGCGATAAAATCAAATCATGATCCACATCATTGTCGTCGTTGAATTGTTGCTGATAAGCGGCAAGCAGACGATGCTTGTCTCTATCTTGCTGGCTAAGCTCATGCTGCTGTCGTATAAGTCGAACATTATTACAGGAACTCGTGAGAATCTGCAAGCACATAGAATCGGAGTGAAGACGAGCATAATCTATAGCCTCGTAACCATCTCTATCTCGAATGCTGACGTTGGCTTGCCGTAGAATTAGCGAACGCACATACTCCGGCATATTGCATTTACATGCGGCCATTAAGGGTGTAATGCCTGTTACAGAATGACCAACATTTACAGACATTCCCTCACTTTCAATGTAATACTGCATCTGATCAAACATTTCGTAGACTTCATTTTGTCTGTTGTTTCCTAAAGTACAACATTGTTCAATAAGTAAATCGAATATTTGTTGCAATGCTTCATCATCCAAACGATCCGGATTCGTATTATTTAAAATACTTTCATTAGGTGGCAGGTTTTGCAACTGTATATCGTCCATGGAACGCAGATATTTGTCCATTAAGTCGGTACGATAACCCGTGTAAAATAATATATCTTCCAAATGATAAGTTTTCACATTAAAACTCTGACCCGGTACATTAAGCACGGGACAATCATCGAAATACTTGGAGAGCAAATGAATGTCCATAGTGGCTGACATTAGAATGACTCTAAGATCTTTATTCAGTTTGAGTTGCTCCTTAACGCTTATTAGAGTAAAATCGGTGTTTTTGTCACGTTCATGAATTTCATCAATGATCAGGTGAGATACTTTGCGAAATAAATCTGAGACATCCGCCATTATGGAACGCAAAAAGCAACCGGAAGTAGTGTAAATTAAATTTGTTGTTTTACAGACACGACCTTAGAAAAAGAGAAAGAAGCTTTTTTGGGTCTGCTTGGCAAGAAATATAAATTTCAAGCAGAAATACAACGTACTTTCCATGCGTATTTGGTAGCCTACAGTTTCGCCCAAAACCTCCCCTCTTTCTTCAGCCACACGGTTGGCAACAGATACAGCGGCTACTCTACGCGGTTGAGTTACTATAATACGACATGGCCGATTTCGTCTGGTCGCCTCACTTAAAATATACTGCGGGACTTGAGTCGTTTTACCCGAACCCGTCTCACCGTTAATAATAAATACCTAAAACGCCAAAGACGAAAACAACAGAGCTGCCATTGTTATTGCTCGATCAGTGCTCAGTACTTACATTGTGATGCGCTAGTATCTGATGGATTTCGTTTTGGAAATGATGTATAGGCAACTCCTGCTTGTCGCGAAGTAATTCACTGGGAATACGTTGAGGCCGTGGTGGGACCATATGAGGACCTAATGACAACGATAAAGCCTCTCCTCGCAATTGCCGTTGTTGTTGGCAACCGACAGATTGCACCAACGTTTGATTAGCGATAAACTGCGACTGTACTGCAGGCACCAATGAAAGTAAAACTTCTCGTGTGGTCGGCGATAATCCGAGCGCGTGAGCGTCACCTAAGAAAATTAGACGACGACACTTCCTAATATGCATTTGCCGGTCATCTTTTTTACCGTAACTGCGGGATTTTAGGCCGAGGCGGGCAGCATATTGATGAAGGAATTTTCGGTGTAAATTTGTCAGACCATGCAATACGATTTCGTCGTCGCTACCTGTCAAGAACTCCCTAATTTTTTGCTGTAATGGCAAGCGTTCATTTTCTGCTAAATAAACGGCATCCATTTTATTATTCCTCTTATTCTTAGATCTGGAGCTCTTAATTCCATCCGAATTTTTTTGTAGCCTACAAGTGAATGCTGACATCGTTTGGCTTTACGCACATACGTTTTCAATAGTGAAATTTATAAATACTGGCGGGGATTAGTTTTTTCGAAAATGTAGCGATGCAAGGTCTATGACGTGCTTAAAATATTTATTTGAAAAAATTCTTTGAGAATGCAATCAAAATAAAAAAAACAATTGGATTTAATGCGAAAAAGCCTCAAATATTGAATGACATATGGACTGCTGTTATTAAGCAGTGTTGCTAAAAGGCATGAAGATATATATGCTTGTATATATGTATACATACAAAAGCTAAATGCTATGGAACGTAGGAAATTCATTAAAAGTTGCAGATTGTAGCAACGAATGAAATATTTAACGAGCAGAAAACAGAAGGTTGCGCGAAAATCACAAGCTAAAGCAGAGAAACGTATCAAACCCGACCGACCACATGACGTTCGCGAAAGTTAAACATTTCTTGAAACCCACTTTTTTTATTTTGCAATTCATATATGTTTTATTTTCAGTACTACGATTCAATTCGTAAAAAGCTCAATTGTATACCGTTCAATCAAAATTCTGTAGATTCTCTCTTTAATTATAACGAAAACCTTAGGAAAAGTGCTCCACAATTAAAAAATGGAAAATTCACCTTTTTTGGCAGATTTTTGAAATGTTGTCCTCGATATGGTTGCCTTAGTTCATCAAGTGAAAATCCTTTCAATTTAAGGTAATTTCCAATTCCCAGTTAAAAACACACGCATAATTCTCATGATTACCATAAATAAATTACAATAACTCACCAGATGCTTAGGTGTGAATTTTGGTTTGTTATCTTCCCGTAAACAGAGAACAAGAGTTGCGCAGTTTACAAAACATAATCATCTTAAACAGTAGTGCTTTGAACCAGATTGGAACGAAATTAAAGTAAAACGTCTTGATAACTTAAATTTTCTATTCACTGAAGAGTTTGCAAAATTTCGAATTCCTTACGTTTTATAATCTAGATATGACAAATGTGATTTACTTTTGTATTAATTCTCCTGGTACGGGGAATATCGTTTAAAAATTCAATATATATTTCCACTGACCTCAAAAATATTTTTGCTATTTATAGTCACAGCAATTTACGACTAAGTTGGAGCTAAAGTTATTATAATTTAATGATAAACTTCTGATGAATTTCGGTGGAGAAACGTGTCGAAATGCTGCACCTTGGTTGTATTAAAGTTTACGTTTTCTTATTATAATTTCAAGCGAAAACACGTTATAAATTTATTGTCTACATATATTCTTATTGACATCGCAATTGCCATTTCTAAACTTTACCTAAAGAAATCTATTTGTTTGAGTACTTTACCATTAAGAACGAGTAGAATTAATCATACTCCAGTTTCAAATTAAATATCAAATCAAAAATAATCTCTACTTTAATGTTGCGAAGGCACAAAACATGCAAGCAAATAGAGATTAGAATTTACGTTTTATTTCCATTCGCAAAATTCTTTAGGAACGGTAAGACAAACTCATTATTCAACAATTAAAATATCGCTAATAGTATTTCCTTTATTTTCCAAAAAACGTTTAAGTTATTTTGTTTATAGAATCAACAGAGATTAGGTGTTTACTAATAAATAATATGCAAACCGAGATTGGATCAAGTAATACAACTACGGAGTCATTTAATGCCAACGATCCTTTTTTATATGTTTCTCGATATTGCTTTCGCGACAAAAATGTATTACAGCCACATGCAAAAGTCTTGAGAAAACCATTGGCTATATGGTTTAATTGCTATACTTACTAAAAATTGCAATCGCAACAATATTTGAGTCTCATAACGATAGGCTATTTTTGAAATAATTTTATATCTCCGCAATTTGTTTCTTACAAGTTGATGAAATAAATGTATTGTTGAAATGATGGAAGAAGCACTAATCGGGAATCTCATTGGTAATGATTTTTTATTTTATTCGTTTTTATTATGCTCTTAAGTTGGGCTTATTCTTTAACAAACCGAAGCTAACCGACTGGACACTGTCTGCATTTACTCAAGAAATTTTCAAATGATCTTACTTCTGTTTTGCGTGAATAACGATCGGTATCTTCTTCATCAATACGTATGTGACTAGCATAGTATTTTAATTTCTTTCAATATCCTTCATATATTTATAAAGATGGTAGTTTTGTAGGAGAGAAGCGTAAAAAAGCTGCAAATAAAGGATTTCAACTCAGAGTCTAATATTCGCTACGAGAACTTTCGTTATCAGTAGCGAAGTCGTCATCATCATCGTCATCATAATCATCTTCATTGATAGCCTCCAATTTCATTTGTTCAATTTTTTCCAATAGTTCATCTCTTGAATGCGGCATTTTAAGAATCTTTTCCTTTCCTTCAATTATTGATACACTATTACTTTCGTCCGTTTGTTTTTTACCCTTCTCCATATAACGCAAAAAGGCTCTTCGCTTACGTTCTGGAAATGATTTTATTAATTTTTCCATTTCTGCTTTTAGTTTAACTTGTTCTTGCGGCGATGGTGCAGGCAGTTCAATTTCTACATCCTCTGCACTTTTTAAACATTTGGCACAAACGCGCGCCTGTAAAGCGCAATCTTTGCACAAGACATGATATGCTTTACGTACGTTACGCTGTTGGCATTTAGTGCATATTTTGGGTTGACTAAGTGCCTTGTATTTTTTATATTTAATTTTCCATTCTATGACGTCCTTGCAATGTTGACAGACTTCGCTTACATGCAGGGAATTAAGTCTTTTTTGTAGCGGAGTCTTATCATGCAAATCATTTTTGAAAACAGTACGATTTTTATGTTTTTGTGAACGCGTACGGCAGGCGTTACCACGTTGAGTACTCATTGTCGCAAATCTCAAGTTAATACAAAAACTTTATGCGTTTTTTATTACTACGATATTTCCCTGCTTGTAAAGCAAATTTACACTTTTTTGAAAACGTGGTGATTTCTATCAAAACAATAACACAATTCAAGTGTCAAAAGACAGCTTTAGAATTGACACAACAGAGATCGCTTCTTACATTAAGATAGAACACACATTAACAAAACACATGCACAACTTGGCTGCATTGTATTACGAACACTGTTGTTATTTCTCGTCAAATACTACAATGCGCATTTAATATACTTTCGGAATAATTTTGTTTTTATAATTTGTGAAAAGAAAAATTGTTGTATTAATAGATAGCATCGTATAAGTCTTGGGCCTTGATAAATAACTTCAAAGAAAGTTTGCACACAACAAAGTCTTTTAAATATTGAACAATAACATAATTTATAGGAGAAACAAAAGAAAAATCGACTTTTAATAAGATGCATTCCCATGCTTCTCTGTTAGCAACGAAATTAACATCAAAAAATGATATGGATGTGAAAAAAATTAAATTAATTAAATTAAATAACGTGATAGCAGTCAGTAGAAGATCATCCAGATCATCCAGATTAAAATTCACATAAATGCATTTTCTTTTCATTTTAGAAGTATCAGCTTCCTAAAATAGCACTTCCACAACTATGGTTGCATGGAAAATTCCGTTATACGATCTAAAATTCTAATTGTTTAAATAGTATTTGAATAAACTTATTTGACAGTTCTTGATTTTCCATTATCAATTCCTTTAACTAACGTTTTGTAGAAACAAACAATTGACTTTTAGCGCGAAATTTTGTCATAGCTCATATTTTTAGCATAAGTTAAGTAGATTGAAATATATATATATATATATACATATATATACATACATGTGCGTATTCCTTTACATTTCAGCTACAGGCATGTGTTGCTCGGTATTTTGACAATCTCCCATCCGTTCGAATATATGGGCGTACACTTTTTATATAAAATGCGTGATCTTAAACAATGTCTTATTGATCTATTACGTACTGGCGGCCTGTCAGCAGGAGAAAAGCACTCCTCCCGAACTGCACCAATTACTTCGAGGTCTCCCCCCAAGCTGAAAAAATTATATGAATACACGGCAGCCGATTGCAACGCCGCATTTTTGCGTAAATACAATAATATTGCCAATAGTCATACTGGCGGTAATAGTAATAATGCCATAATTTACTTTAATGAAAATCTAACCATGACCAGTAAATACGATGTTCATCATTTTCCTTTGGGACGTCATCCTTCCTGTTCGATGGGCGCCTTTTATCGAAGTGATGACAGCGTATCACCTCAAAGTTCTAATTCAGACAATCATACAACTGATGACTCTGAAAGTGGACGTTACGACTATTCTTCAGATGATTGCGACACGTTGATAGAGTGTTGTAGCCATGATACGATTAATAGCAGTAAAGTGAACGGTTTACAAGCCAATAATGAAATTGAGGCACAATTGGACTCATTTTGCACTTTATGTACGTCTAGTTTTAGTTACAATAAATGTTGTCGATACTGCGACAGCTCTCACTGTGGATCCAAATGTAATTCAGAAACCAGCTCTTTGGCAAACTCCAAGAGCCAACAACGCAATGTTACTAAGCACAGAAAATCTTTCAAATCAAGGTAGGTTTTCTTCATTTACATATAATTTATTTAAAGAATTTCTTAATGCACATTTCATTAACTATGCGTCTAAAATATTTTAGGTGAATAATGAAGAATTCACTTTCTTTAATATCTTGCCATACATATATAAACAATTAATTTGGGCAAAAGAAAAAAAAAATGAAAAACTGATTTTATATTTATAAAGTACGTATTGTTTTTATAAAAGTTAACTAGAAAATTAAAAAGGCGCAGGAGTATATTAAATAGATTCTACATTCTGTTTTGCTCACGTTGTATGCGGCTACCGTAAGCGCGAGAAACTAAATTCCAAGAATCCATAAAGCGGTCCATACACATCGAAATGCATTTCTATAAAATTTTAAATTTCGTAAACATTCTTTCTCAAACAACAACTATCAGTGGAGGGAGGCATTATTCAATTTCATTGTCTTCACATTTTATTTTTTACATACCTGTTCCGATGAATCTAACTGAACACCAGGTTTGATGATACATTTGTTAAAACATTTTTCAGTCATTTTCTATATACATAAAAAAAAGTAGCATAATTAGATGCCATGTTTAAATAAATGAAGAGTATGATTAGGTAATGTCATCGCCCTAATCAATTACAGCGAGACACTTACTGTTAGGAGTTCTTGTGCATTAGCTACGGCAATCTGTTGTTTCACTTGTTCTATTAATTCCCCTTTTTCGTTGTTCGACAAATTTAGCATATCCGACATTTTTGTTTAGTACAATTTAAGATCGGCTTGGAAAAAATCTTTTTTAATTGAAAAGTTCTCTTTTCATAACCAAATCCAAAGCGAATAAAAAATTTTCCGGCGTACTTAATACTTCTAGCACTTGTCAATTTTTTCCTGATAGTTAACATGTGTTTGTGGTGAAATTTAACAGTTTGCTCATTATAAGGGCCGATAATATCTTCATCGCTTGAAGTTAACAAACCAACTGAAACATATGTAAAATAGAAAACTTAAGATACATATGTTTTACCGAATACATGGCAATCTTGTTCGTGCTGCAAATTTCTGTTTCCGAAGAAACACAGATAATGCAAATTCGTTTATTTAGAAAATGTTTATTTATTCATTATTTAAAATAAGAATATTTTATATGTAAAACAGACTAAAGCATAAAATATCGAAATGTTAATTTAATCCATACGTTTTTCTAAGATTGAATCAATCATATGCATTCATTTGGGTAACAGTTATTTAAAAAGTTTTTAAAAAGTTGAAACTATGAATAACAATTTCCTCAACGTGTTCTCATACGTTTTTATTTTTTGTTTTCCAGCGATTGAATCACATGCAAATCTAGCATTGTTTGAGAGATTTTATGCAAAAGTGAAGATTGTAGTAAATTAAACAATGGGTGAAACTGTTATGCTAAACATGGCGCTTTACTTTCATTGAAAATGGGCATTTTGGATGCAGATGAGAGCGATCAGGACCATTTAACACATCTTAAGTGGGAAGGATTTAAGGTTGTTCTGTGCTCAGTATTATTAGAGTACTCGAGCCTAGAAGAATTGTTATATCCATCACTTAGGGTACAACGATATATTAAAATTGTATGAATGTATGCAACACCCAGATGGACTCGAAATAGATCCGACTTTTATTATACCGATCGATTCAGAATCACTTTCTAAATCGATTTAAACTTGTCTGTCTATCTATGTTGTTTTCTTTCTTTTGTTCAACTTACTGACCAACATTTTTGAGATTTTTTGATTTGAATTTGGTACACCGGTGTGTTTTAGCCCAAGGATGAAAACTTTTCCAAATGGTTCGAATCACACCACTGTTTGGATTATTTTAAATATAAAATTTTTTATTGAAAAATATTTATATGAAAAATTATAGGATGGCGAACAGTATTTGATAGTGTGCCCTAGCGCAGCATAGTAATTTATAGTTGTTTTCTATAAACTATTGGTGGATTATTGGACTTCAGGGAATGCATTATGGACTACATTAGTACAAGTGTAAGCATCAAAGAAATTATTGTCTCTCATATCCACAATATGATCATTTGAAAAAAAAGGGGAGTACAAGATAGTTAACAGAGGCCGACACATATTTATCATGTTGCTGCATTCGAAAATGAACATGTAAATGGACAAAAAGGTTTGGTACTCGTACACCATACTGGAAAACAAAATATAAAGAAATTTTCAAAGATATAAGTTGCACGTGCTATTCACATATATACGGATGAATTATAAATTTTAATGTTTTAATTATATGAACGACTTAAAAGGAACATTGACTTGTATTGGTGTTTAGGGACGGTTTAAAGAACCGAAATCGCTTGTATCGCGTTTTATCGTATCCTGTTATCAGATATACTCATGCTTGCTTGTGTTTCTAGCAAATATTTTTTACTCATAAATGCATATCAAAAAATATGTAAAGCACTGAACATAATTGTTGCATTTCGCGGATCGTGCGCGATACCGTACGCAAAATAAGTGAACACATAGCTTGCATTGCATTACTAAACCAAAATTCTAGCGTTTGAAGAACCGACCCTATGATTAGAATTTGTTTCTATAAACGTTAATAAAGCTAACACGTAAAATTCTTCGAAAAGTGTTTTTTTTCCCTATAGAAATACCTTATAATTTAATTTTGTTTTTTTATAAAATTGCAAATAACCAGTTTAAAGCCTAAAATATTCTTCGCATGATCCTGTTTTGTTCTCATACATACGTCACCATTTTGATTGTCAGTAGCCAAATACAAGTTCGATTGCAGATAACAGGCACAATCATTTTTATCTCGACGTTTCATGCGTGAAACAGAATGCAAAATGCTGTCATTGAGCTCGTTTTCTATCTTTCGCCTTCTTGTTTTCATAGTGTTTGTTTAGATTATGAAATAATAGTAATAATAACAATATGTCACATTATTTGTAAATAATCTCAAATTATTCAACTTAGGATCTAATTCTGGATAGCAGATCCGATATCATAATAGAAATAAAAATAGGTGATTTTCTACAAATTAATTATGCAGAGCTCTGTGAAACATTTCTACTATGAAAAAGCATTAGACCATACCAAATGTCAAATATGTACACAAATGGAACACAAAGGAATGGAACGCAGAAAATAGCTATTAAAACCAAGCAAATCTAACCTTTATGACTTTTTACTCAAAAGCAGAGTTTTTAGTGTTTAGCTTAAAATCCTTGTTTTCGTGCTATCGGGGTTAATAAAAACAAAATTTGGTACAGTTTTAGCGAAGACAGCAAATTATTATTTTCTCTTACGATTCATTCGAATATTTTGTTTTTATTATATTGTCAATGCTGCCAACGCCAAAATTTGACAATTTCAATTGTCTCTTTCGTTTCATTCCATTCTTGCTTGGTTTGTGTCAACAGTTTTTGTCTCGAAATATACAATGTTATTTTGTTGTCGAAAATAACAACACATAAACATAAGAAACATAAAATTTCAGTAGCAAACGGAGTGTAAAGAGCAAATAAATAATTAACTCAATAAATCATCTATTGTTGATTTTCTGACTCGCAGAAGAAGAGGAAGAAGGAACTAAAAAAGAACAAATAAGAAAATTATATATCGTAGTCGGATCTTTCATACGCACCACCTTTTTGTTAAAACATAACAAAAAGAAAAAAAATAAATTGGGGAGTTTTGGAATATTGGGTGCAGTAACTGATTTTTTCCATTTTATAGCATTGTTCCTACATTATTCGCCGGAAATTTTATCGCTAACTCAATTTTTTTCGCTTTTGGAATAGAGTTTTGCGTGTGTACACCTTTTGAGTAGTTGTTTGACCGATTTTGTGCGTTTTCAAAACTAACCTGCTTGAAATAACTCCATCTTTGTGATCAGGATTTGAAAACAAATATACACACCACAATCCTTTGTGCGTATAAATAGAAGAAAACATTCGAAACAAAAACAGCTGATCAACCAATCACGCCCATGTAAATAAAAACTGCAATAACAAAGGCAAGGACCTCTGATGCTATCAAACCGCAATCTCTAATGCCGTCAAACTGTAATGTGTATTAAGCTGCTATTAAACTTAGCTCTAATATTATCAAACTGTGACGCCTAATGTTATTAAACTGTAATCTCTTACCATCAAACTTTAATCTCTAGTGCTATCAAACTGTAATCCCTAATGCTAGCAACGCTATGCGATGGGAAATGTAATGTGCCTGATATCAAGCATTAATTATGTTAAATGACCATTATCTCGAGGGGAAAATTTATAGAATTTGCGTACCGTCTTAGGGTGGTTGGTACGGTTATGATATTGACAAATATAAAACAAAGCTGTTTGCAAGAAATTGACTTGAATTTTTTAATATGATTTTAATAATTTTGACAGTAGCTTTAGAAAATCGTCTTTCGTTTGTTACAACTCGAAATCAAATTTTGTATCTAAACGAAAAATTTCCTTAAAGGCAATAGATATTTGTCTTCATTCCCGTCGCACATTTAACATCTCATTCGGTTCAATAACGCGCAATATACGGCAGCTCGGTAATGTTAAACAGTCGCATCGGTTTTGTGTGCCTAATATAGCTCCAACGGCTGCTTAAATTTAGAATAATAATAGAATTGATTCCAGTTCCACCAAAATATGTCAAACTGGATTTCTATTTGTTGTAGTTCTAAGCGTAGCAAAAATAGAGGTAGAAAACTAACATTTACTTATTAGTTTTTAAATCAGTTCCACATATCAAATTAAAAGGTAGGCATGGTTTATTCATAAAAAAATGGAAAAATTCAAAAATAGTAAATAATTTGAACAGATTTTGTTTTCGATAACTTATGGCGCGTAGAAAACTATAGCTTGCGGCACAGGTTCACTTAAAATTGTTCCATTGAGATTATAAGGCATGGGGGATTTTTGCATAGTTAGTGTGGGATCTTTTGAAGTTAGATTTTATCTTTTTGGAAAATTTCACAAGTACAAAGTTGATAGTTACTAGAAAGTTATGGTATAACCTTCAAGTTAGCCCGAGTTTTGATTGTCGTTATTATTATCATTATATTACACTTATCATTATAATGTATTTAAACCAAAAAATTAAAATCTGGGATTAGCCTAAAGTGACTACTAGCAATTAAGACAATCGGTTTCATATTTCGCTTCATTGTTTTCTATAAATTCTTTTAATTATTTACAGTCAACACAAGAGTGTATTGGATTGGTGTGTTCTTATTTGCCCTTATATTTGTCTTCTTTTCGTTCGCATCATTTGTCGGAAAGCTGATACTTAACTTACTTATAATTACAGTCTACAACGTTTGCGGTACAAGAGCATTTTATGTGATCGAACGAGATTCTGAATCTATCTAAGCTTGTCTGTCCGCCTGTCCGTCTGCCCATCTGCTCATGTTGCATTCTTGTATTCAATCTACAAGTGGCCATTTTTGAAATATTTTGACTAACTTCTTTCTAAATAAAACAAACATAACATGTTGTGTTGCATCAAAATTTCGTTAAAGGAAAGATTGTGATGGGTTAAGCTTTAAGCGAGATGCGTTTGAAAGTGGATATGTATAAATGAGTCTCTTGCACTCTGTTTACGCAAAATTTTGCGTAAATTAACATAAGAGAAATATTTTATTCATTTAAAACAAGTGAAAACACTACAGCCGGGCTAAACCGATTATTAAATATCCTACACCACTACGTTTAAGACAATTCTTAATTTTGCCATAGAACACAAAAATTAGATCCTCAACTTACTATTATGGAACAGCACATTAAAATTTACACCCCTTTGCAAATAAAGGCTTACTTTCCGTAAGAATGGTTGTGCTCAAGAAGTTCAAAAATTGAATTAAGTTAATATTTTTTATCATTTTAGTATTATGCGTCAATTTTCATTATAAAATAATAAAACTTTAAAATCAAAAATTTTACATAAAAATCTTTATATAGGGGAGGATACAAAAATAGATGTACATGGCCCAAAATTTGTAAATTTAATGTTTATATCAAATTACTATTATGGCTTGATTTCCATGATAACATATTAGAATGTGGACTTTTCTGCCCTATAAAGGATCAATTCGTGAAAACATATATATATATATATAGGTTAAGATTCAAAAAGTAGGCCAAAGTGGTTCAAATTTGCTACAGTTAATTTTTTTTATCTTAAATTACTATTATGATTTGACCTTTTTGTCATATGAACTTTAGTTTTCGTCATATGAGAGGGGCTTCAAAAAATTCCCTGAGCCGATCCAAAGGTTCCACACCGATTTAGAATGCCGAAGTACTAACCAGTACTAGTACTAGCTATTTTGTCGAGAAATTTTGAAAATTGCATTTTTTTTCAGGGTGTTTTGATTTTATTTTTTAAATAGGGCGCTATATGGGGAGTGGTCGAAAAAGTGGACTGATCGAAACCATTTTCAATAGTGTTCGTCCTTGGGTTAAAACACGTTAATATACCAAATTTCATCCACATATCTCAAAAATTCCGGCCTGCAGCATGAACACAAATTTACATGGGCAGACATCAAGCGGTTAAAGGGACAGAGGGACAGTCAGGCTTAAATCAATTCAGGAAATGATTCTGAGTCGATCGATATACTAAAGGGTGGGTATATCTTAAGCCCTTCTGCGTGTTACATGCGTCCACACAAACTGAATAGACCCTGTACCACAAGTAGTGTAGGGTATAAAAAGAAAAAAATTGCACTAAACCTTTCTGTGGAAATGGAAAAATAAAACTGAAAGTGTAGCTCTGCGCCTATATACACAACCATGACCAATTAGGTTAAACATATAGAAAGCGTTGCTTCTTAAACGTTTTATTTATCGTCTGTCTGTTAGTTGTGAAAAGCACTTATTTTAATGCAAACTTTCTTTCTTAATATTCTTTGCATAATGAATATATATTTGTATGTATGCAAGCGCATATGTATGTTCACAAATATTTGAATATCAAATAAAGTAAAATGTGTTTAATATTTATTTTTGTAAAAATGTTTACAATACAACAGAGTATCATAATAACTGCTAGGAGAGGATTAAAAATATCGGCTTAAAATGTCAGTAAATAATTATTTAATGTTCAGTATATAATTTAGTTATGGCGTTTACGTCATCAAAGACTCTATATAAGGAAGTATGCTATGCTGATCATACGATTTCACACATGAAGCACATGGGCTTATGAGGTAAAAGAACTGCTCCCTTTGCTTACTTCGAGTGTGTTTCGAGTAAATATATCAATTGTTTTAATATCCATCCACCCATGACGTTTAAATATTCTTTAACAACATCAAATTCTAAATCGAGTTCATAGTGTCCGCCTGTCCGTCTGTCCATTTGTGTAATGTCTGTTCTAAACATACTCGTGGCCGCAAAAATGAAGCGATCGATTTCAGTTTAGGTAGAAACATTGGAAGTTCTTGCGCGCAGGTTAGTGTTGAAATGGGCCAAAATCGGTCAAAAGTCCCATAGACTAAGAACAGCTTTGTTTTTCAAACGAAATAAAAAATAGGTTTTTTGATCATCATTCACAAACTGTACCAGATAATTGTATAAAAATTTGAGTGCATATTCTATCGGGAAAAACTGAAAGAATTGACCACACCCACCCAATATTTCAGTGTAGCCAAAGTTAATTTTTTGTGTCAATACTTTCGTAACGTGCACAAAGCAATCTTCGAAAACCCCATAAAGTAAATAAATTCTCGGCCAGTTTCTCATTCGAAATGCATGTCCGTCTGTCCGTCTTTGCAGGCGTGTCCTTTGAAAAGTTTAGGTCACTTCCAAATTCTTTTGCCAATTTTCTAGGCGTTATCTTTATTTTGGCTAATAGGGCAATGTTTACCATATATACTACTACGCAGTTGGGCAGATAGGCAGACGAATAGACGGACGTTTTTAGGTGCAATCCAAATTTGAAGCTTCCCAAAAATTGATATAATTTATGCGGTTTTTGAAGTGAAAAAAATGAAATTTTGATACTATGTAATATTGGGTAGGCGTGGACAAATTTTCCATTTTTGTGCACATGCTATAGCATCGCCCATGAAATATGCGTTGTACATTTATCTGGTACTGTATATGAGCAATGAGTAAAAAACCAATTTTTCATTCGTTTTGTAGTAGTACCTTAGCCGTGTACTTCGACCGATTTTGTCAGATTCAGAATTTAATGCCGATCAAGAATATATAGACTTTGTGGGGTCCTTGAAGCTTGCTTCTCTGCGTTGCAAACATTTTGACAAACTAATACACCCCCCCCCCTTCGTCGATGATGGGTATAGAAAATTATTTGCTTGTGCATGGGCTGTATGGGCTGTACCTTTATACAATTCCCGAGTTTGGAAATACAAACGTATGTGAACGTTCAACACCTATTTATACGATTATATATATGGAACGCTTGTGCGTAGGCTGTATACCTTTACATATATGGAATTCTCGAGTTCGGAAACACAAACGTATATGAACGTGCGACTCTGTTTTTATATTTATGTACAAAAGTTGTATACATTTGTTAGCGACTGTAGCGTACAACAATAAAGGGTGACAGAGGGCTCGTTCAATGCCAATTCTTTATCGTTTTGATGAGAATGTTCTCGCCAACCCGTGTACAAATAACGAGTGCAAACTCTATTGTCATTCATTCTTTTTCATAAAACAAACACGCTAAGCTAACTGCAAAAGCATATGTGAGTACACACACACACACACACACACGTACACTCAGATGCATTACATGCAACCATTTTAGATTTTTGGCTGATAATCGTAAGGTGTTTGTATGGAAATGTATGGAATGGAATAATATACATATACATAACGATTTGTTAGGTGGCAAATTTAAATGCGGATTAATTTAAAATGCAACAAACGTTAGACAAGTCACTCTCACTTTTTTACTTTTTTAATTTTATTTATTTATCTTTTTCTATACACTTTTCGTATTTCGATGCATAAGATTTTTTAAGCTTAATAATAATAATAATAATAATAATAATGGAGAAGAAACGAAAAAACATAAACCGGTACTTCTAACATTATATTATAATCCAGTTTGTGCATTTTATGCATTTTGTGCATTTTGTGACCTGAGGAGTTGACAATGACTATAAAATAAAATCATTTCATGCTTTTCTTTTCCTCTTTTCGGTCTTGATTGATGATTTATTCGAAAATACAAAAATTATTGCAAACAATTCGGTCTACACCCTCTTCATAAAGCAGAAAATCTGCTTGGACTCGTTAAAAAAAAAAACGCACATTGCAAAGCCTTGCATATTATTATACTTCCACGTAATTACAGCGTGCCACCAATGGTTGTTGAAGATATGTTAAAATGGTTCGATCGTTTGTGAAATGCCTATGCGAACTCTTTGCAATCTCCATTGAAACGTGTTTATGTGTTTGCGGCAATCCCTTCACACAACACATCTTTATGCCGATCAACGACGGATCAGGGCTACATTCACTTTGTCAAAACGTTTGCAACACCGCGAAGCAAGCATCAGAGATCCCACAAAGTGAAACCAAACTAAAGTAAAACAAACAAATGTGGAAAAAATTGAACGAACGCGTCTTCTATGGGCGATGCTGTAGCATCTGTGCACAAAAATGAAAACGTTACTACGCCCACCCCATATTATAGTTTATGAAATTTAATTTCATAAATTTATATAAATTTTTGGCCACTTCTAACTCTTGAATGCCCCTAAACATGTCCGCTTCTTTGTCTGTCCATCTGTCTGTTTGCGCAATTTTGTAGTATTTGCGGTAAACGTTCTCCCGTTAGCGAAAATGAAGATATCGCGTACAAATTTGCAAAAGAATTTGAAATTGACCGAAATTTTTCAAAGGACACGCCTATAACGCCTGCATCCCTTTATGGCATAACTTTTGTTTTGGAAACAGAAAAAATCAGCTGCGCCAACTCTATATTAAAAATTTTGTTCTTCTACTTATTTTGTGTTTTTTAGAATAACGGGGTGATGGGTGTAAAAAATTCGGTCCCGACCGAATTTAATTTTCTTACTTGTTTCTTTGCTTGAAAGGTAGCTCTCTTTTAGCCGATGAACTTTCATTATTTTTTTACATTTGCTTACTAATAGATGAAGGGGAGTTTGTGCCTTTGTGCGTTAATATTGAAATAAATCGAAAATAAGGCAGACATTTGTTTAAGATTCTATTAAAGTAAGCAGCAATGAGAACAGTTCGCACTCGAATGCTTTTTTGCGAAACGAAGTTCTGCGAATGATATGTGAATTATGGAGAAATCAAATCGAAGAGAGAGCTTTATAACTCTTAACCACACTGCGGTTAGAAAATACAAATCTGTTTCACAAGCATGTTACCACAATGTATCACTATGCTCGTCTTCGTTTTACGGGGCAAACTTGCAAAATCTCTCTTATCAAACTTTTACAAATTATATGGCATTTCAGCGAAATTTCGTAACGAAAACGGAGTAAATTTCAAAGGCATTTTTTCAAATATTCATTATGCATAGCGTTAGAAGTGGATCAGTTTCGATAGATTTCAGATACGTGCAGATCAGTAGAGAGAAATCCTTTCGTAGAGAGATAGACAGAGAAAACTTTTTCTGAGGCTTTCCTCAAATAATCATCTTACACGACATTTCGACTTTTTACCTATGTAATAATTACGAGTAACAGGGGAGATATATCGCAAATACACCTTTATGCTCAACACCTCCTCAAAAGACAATTAAGCTTCGTTCACTTTTCTGGTCACGACGGATACTTTTCTAAATGAGCGACAGTTTTCATCTGACATGTTAAAGGGCTGGCCGATACGTACATGTCGTGATACAAATTAGACCCGGTGAATAACTTTGCTTCCGTCGTTCCGTCCACCAGATGGCTTTAGTGGCATGTGGCGATGGAAATAAACAGATGTCGTACAATAAGCTGGGCATTTATCAACGCAACCCCATTGAAACATTAGACGATTTACGCTAGTGTCGTGAAATCCTTACGAGCGATAAGCAATGGTCGCAGATGATGTTGATTGGATGAAACATTAACATTGGCGATAGATTTGAACTTCCGTGATGACCCCGTTCGAACATGTCAACTGAGTTTGGTTTGCTGAGTTTGCACAGTTTATGCGAAGCAAATAAAATTAGCATTAGAGATCGCTAGTAACAACAACTGGTACACATGTTCACACGTCTCGTGTTAGAAGTCATCATATTGTGGGTTTTGTTATATGGAAAAAGTTGCCCAGGAAACTTTAGCAGCACTAATCTGCCAAGTGTTAGCTTCGCCGCTGCTATCAGCAGGCGTTGTTCCTTTTAATTAATATTTGTTTCATCATGGGACTTATTGTTTGTTTGAGCAGGGCTTTTATGCCTTATGACAATACCCATAAAATGGGTTTGTCATGCGCGCAGCCTCAAAGCATCCGTTGTGTTTCTTTTACGGAATTCATCCCTAGTCTAAAAGACGGAAGCACTAGTCTAGTGACTATATACAATAAAGTTTCAAATGCCGATCTGATATTTTGAAAATCGTATTAATAAATGCTGCACTGAAAATCGAAATAGGAAAGCGAAGTATCGATAAGCAAAAGCAACAGAAAACAGCGGTTCTTCGGTTGCGGAATTGTACGACGTTAGCGAGGTCAATTCACTTTCTTTAGCTATTCATTCAGTAAATTGTACGCTTAAATTGCTTTGGTCAGCTCGTTTTTGCGCAAATCATTACGCAGTCAACTGTGGTAGCAGTATTTATGTCTAATGCAATTCTAATATGTACGCAACATCCATTTTATAGAAAGTTTGCTTACAATTTCGTTCCGGATAAATTCTATTGTCTTCTGCGTTGCTTATATTATAAGGTGGTCCCAGAACTTCAATCGTTAACCGTCGGACACGACAATCACATGTTGTAAGTTGGTAATTCCCAGGACAATCGCCTTCGCTCATCCGTTAATCATTGAAAATGGCCATTTTTTTTCGCGATTAGTTCACCTAAACCTAGGATTGTTCTCGCGGAACAGCTATACAAACGAAATTATTGAAGCGATTAAATGGACATTTGATTATTTTATTTTAATATTCTGCTGTTATCGAATAATATCGGTTCAGTTTATTTCATATTCGTGTTATGCAAATTTTTCTTCTTCTTCTTCTTCTTCTACGAGTCAGCAAATCAACAAACATTTCAATTCTTAGTTTCATATTTAATGTGTATTTACATAGGCAAAGCGACGATGTTGGCACACGTGTGATCGTAGGAAAGGAACGAACAAGGATGGTAACCCGTCTTTATCGGGTTACCATCTCACAATACATTGCAAGTATTAAAATATTGACGTCATTTTTGCGGAAGGCCGACAATTTGTCATCTTGCCTTAACAAAAATAATGGTCCAGCCAGTTGGGCGGATAAGCGTAAACATATTTTTTCTTAACATTTGAAGCGTAGAGTTTAGAACATTACATGTTATTGGTGTTATTACACCAACAAAAAAAAAATACTCAAATTTTGTTTCATTTCTGTCGCCCGATAATACACCTAATTCTCTTTTTACACGATAGATACGTTCCCAAAAAAATACGTGTAAAAAAAATTCGTGTAAAAAGAGAATTAGGTGTAAACAATATTAAAAAGTTCTTGTTAGAGTCCACATAATTTATTTCGTGCTTACACATTTTAATTCATTAAATATTTCATAAAAAATTACTTCTACTTTGGAAAAGAAAATTCCTGGAATATTAAAAATCGTGTTAAAACAAAATAATTCGTGTAAAAAAAGAAACTTTTTTTCTTTTAAACTCGTGTTAAATCAAATTCGTGTAAAAAAAATCGTGTAAAAAGAGAATTGCGTGTAATGCTCTTAAGAAATGTCTTATTCGAGCGTTAATATTGTCGCAAAGCTCCCATCAAAATGGACAAAAAACAAAAACTCTTTACCTTGTCCGCCCGTAAATAATTCTAATAAGTCATGCTTACTAAAAATATTTATTTCTTCCCAAAAAAATTTAATCGGAATTCAGGTAACTAAAGGGAAGGGTAACTTAAATGCGTTTATAGCCCGCACCAGCTAACATCTCAAATACTTTTCCTATGTTTTTATGCTTCGTATTGAAATATGTTAACAAATTTGTTCACTTTGTTTTTTCGAAAAATCTGGTTTTCAAGTGAAATTTTTATCAAAATACCAGATCTTGTTACTAAAGGGTATTCACCAAATTAAATCATTGATATATATGCATGTATCATATATATGTTTGGACATATGTTCAATTATATGTTGACGGTTACATGTGAGCGTGTGTATGCATGTCCATCGTTAGTTGTTTATATCTTTATAAGCCGATTTAAATAATTATGACTTTTCCTTGCATAACGTAACGTGAAATTATTAAATGCGGAGACTAACCGGCTGTAATAAATCTCTTACTGTACGAATGGAGTTCGATTGCAAAATATTATATTAAAAACAAGTAGACAGACAGAGACGGGTTTAATGGGAAATGTACGGGTTTCTACTACTACTGTCCAGCAAAAGTCATACTCTTTTACTTTTCATTTACTTTTTCAAAGATATTGAAGATCTGCCTTTGTCCTTCCAGCCGTATTATTTAGACCCTATTCAAGGACAGAGAATGTGCTTCATAGTAAGAATTTGTCCACAATTGCAGATTGGGGAGGAAGACTGCTTTAAGATCCATTGGTGACTTGCAATTGCATGACCAAGACGAATTCCCGAAAATGTTTGGATCTTGATTTTCTCGACATTTGTTGGACATAAAGGTGGAATTAATTGAGGATTAATAGAAGAGTAGTGTTGATGATGGTATCGTAGATTTCCTTCCGTAATTTTCTCCTTAACTTTTCCTCCAATGTATCTTTGAAGATCCAACTTTTTCATGACGTCATCCATAATTAGAGGCGCAGAAGCAGCATACTTCGCCGCTCGATCAGCCTGCTCATTTCCCAGTAAACCGATATGACTAGGGACCCGTAACATTTTCATATTTCCGCCGGGTGATGTAATTATATTCCTTAACTTGTTGATGGTGATCCATCTCGAAGTCGAAGGATTCCGAATAGCTTGTAATACAGACAAACTGTCAGTAACAATGACGGTTTTGAGTTTGTTTTTATGGGCAGCGTTTTATAATTATTTTAAGGGCAGTGCGGAAACTTTGAACGAAATCCGAACATTTTCAGAAGCACTTCGCATATAAAAACATTCTTGGCAACAACTCCACAGTCCAATTTGTAATATGTTATGATGAAACTGCGTCCGGAGTAGCGATTTGACACATACCCCCTACCTTATGAGAACTATCCCGAAAAATAAGAATTTTCAGTTTGTGCGGATTTACGCAAGACTCCGAAGGACTATAGATAAACCAATCGTTTTAGAATTATTTTCTGCATTATCTTCTTCACCATGTCCACAATGTCCAGTTTGTCTTCAATTTCCAAGTTGCAAATCTTCGAAGCATGTGTATTGAAATTCGGTCCAATGACATCGCTTATGAACGGTATTCAACGATTAGTCGCCATATAGCGCGCTATCTATATGAGAAAATTCTCCGTTTTTCAAATATTTCGCCAAATGTCGGTGGAAGATAGCTCTTTTGATTACTCAATATGTTACGAAAATTTTGATGAGATGGGATCTTTGTTTAGATCGGCCCTTCTTCACAAAATTTGGTGCTAATCTAATCTAAATTTAATTTTTCGCATTTGATGATCAAAGTTGATCCAAAGAAGTTACTTAAATTTACATTGTTACGTTTGGAGAACGGGAGGTTCGTTCTTCGGACAAAAATGGTAGTACGGCGTTTAATGGCGAATTTATTCGTTGTTGTTGTTGTTGTTGTTTTGTTCTCAAACATTTAGATGGCCAAGATAAATGTTTCTGTCGATCTTTAAATCGACATCGCCTGTGACTGCTTGATGCCGATTTTGGAATCTGATGTGTGTGTACGTGCACGACGAACATTTGTTTTAGTTTTGAGTTTTCCGCCTAAATTCGTGGGATCTTCGAAATGGAAAAAAAGACACATGTGTTACTACATCGACATAGAATCGTATGCTGATTAGATAGGTACCCATGCTTCGTGTGGTTTCGCATGCGAACAAAATGAATTGAATGAGTCATTATGCCCTTCGTCTTGGATAGGTTGAGATGGATTTCTGCGCCGCCGCTGGTTTTCAGAAACCCATACTGTTCTTGGTGTATTAAAATGCAATCTTTACCAAGTTTGCACTTAATTTGTATCCACATCCGTTATATACTCCAGCCATCTTGCAATTTCCCTACCAGCCTTTTGAATTCAATAAGAAGTCAGGATTTTCGCTTAAATTTTTCATGGATTTTTCATATAAATTCCAATATCCACAAATCAGAAATAAGTTCATATTAATTTTGTTATGCTATTCGTGACACTAACGATATATACATCGCATTACCTAAGTTTGCACTTTTAGCCGTTGTGGCCAAGCAAATCGTTGTCTTGTTGAAGCTTTTGAAGTCGTGAAACTTGAACTAATAAACTGAGAGAAATAATATTCGTTAGCATTTGTACCTGATAGCCGGGCCATGTCCGTAGATTAAGACACGAAATCATATTCAAAAAATCAAAAATATTTATGCATTTCTTTATGAAACCCACGATCTGAAACGGATTAAATGGAATTAAAACTAATCTCAATCGATTATATTCGATTTTGAAAGAATCGTTCTCTGAAAACGATAACCGCCTTCATATCGTATGCTATATCGTTTATATTATGGGTATAAGCTTACGATAAACAAAATTTCTTATGTATTCTTAAAAAAAAAACACACACACACACACACACACACACACACACACACACACACACACACACACACACACACACACACACAC
>KK499853.1:917286-954777 GCA_000688715.1 Glossina pallidipes | reverse complement strand
CACACACACACACACACACACACACACACACACACACACGGACACACGCACACACACACACACACACACACAGACACACACATGCAAAGTTAAACGAGCTAGAAACGACTTGTGAAACTGTAAAAAATCAAAGACAGCCAGGTTGATGAGTGAACTAAGTAACGAACGAAAAAAACGTCAAAGTTCAGTCAAATATGACAACGAAGAAAATTTTTCTTTTTGAATGACGCGTGCTTTTCATTAGATTGAAAAACAAATTAATATCAATCGGAATAATAGAAAAACGTTCGTAAATATCCCTAGGAGTGCTACTAATCAATACGATTGTTGTTAAATGGCTGAAGGGGGAATGGATGAACAACCTGGAACGCGAGCGCGTTTCTTTTGTCATATGTGTGTTGTGGAAATAGATGCGCAAACCTTAGATTTCACATGTCCTATGTGTGCTGGAGGTTTTATCGAAGAATTGCCGTCTCCTACTCCTAATGTCTCAGCGAATGAAGCTGGGCATGGGCATGTCGAGCAATCAATATCGTTGGATATGGATATGTTAGTAAACGAATTTGCCGCATCATTTGGTTCGGGCAGTGGACGCAATTTGCCAATATTGGTTGATGCGGGCAATGATCGGGTCGATACTACTGCAGGTAATTTAGTTACTATAACGGGTAATTTGGAGAACAATGCAAGTGATGATGCGCAAGCACGTCCGGGCTTACGTTTAGATAATGCTCGGTCAAATTTATTATCTATATTCAACCTCGGTATGTCAGCAATTGGCGGCTCGCAAATGGTCTCTATGGATAATGATTCTGACCGTGAAGGTTTAGAGACCATTGTTATGCAATTCTTAAATAGAATGGAATTCTCGGAGCCACCTCCCTTGCCACGCGACAAGATTGATAAAATACCCAAAGTTGGAATAACTGAAGATGTGATAAACGAAAAGCAACAATGCTCAGTATGCTGGGAATATTTTAAATTAGAAGAGATGGTGCGTAAATTGTCGTGCTGTCATTTGTTTCATGAAGATTGCATTGTTCCGTGGTTAGTTTTGCATGCAACGTGTCCAATATGTCGTAAATCGCTAATCAATGATGACGAGAAGGACGTCATTAATACGGACCAACGCGAACACGCTGCCATTAACACCTTTCTCATGCAAGCCGCATCACATGAAACTGAATTAACTGATATCGACAATGAGATGACATTGGAAGCTGCACGTGCAACAGCAAGCAATCACACGAGCACCGATGACGATGGTAATAGAGCATCATCTGATCACCAATCTCTACAATGTGCATGTGTTTTCGTATTTGAAGAAATTGATTTTCCCAATAACGATTTGGATTAAATACACATCTCTTTCTGAAACGGATAAGAACAGTTCCGCTCAAGCTCTTAAGCTTTGCCATTTAATGTTACATTTATCATAAACTCGGGTAAAGTTTTAAAATTTTTAAACTGGATTTCGCGTACAATTTCTAACACAAAAAAAAAATTGACGAAAACAAATAAAAAATTTAGCATTCAATATACGATTCTATCCTATAATAAATAACTGTTTCTTATCATTTTATCTCAAGGGTTTTTTTTATTTTTCAGTTAGTTCGTAAGGAGAGTGCTGTCAAACGTAATATTCAGGTGACTAGAGAGAGCTCTTTTTGCATGGAAAGCCTCTCACAACTCGCGAAAAGCATTCGTAACACACAACAGACATATCAATACATATAAGTGAATTGTTGTGTTTGAGTTTGAAATGTGTTGATGTTAGACGGACATTTTATTCGTTTCGTTTTCTCGGCCTACTATATGCACACATTTTTGAGTTCATATTTAGCCCGAGTTCGCTAAGAGATAAACAATAATTGAAGTCGTTAAGATTAGATTTGAGAAAAGTTCATTTTTTTCTCAGACAGCACTGAATTTTCAGTATTCATCTTATTGATATTTCTGGAATGTACTTGAAACACAGTCACATGTAAAATAGGTGGGAAAATTATGTTCGACAAGCATCGAATCTTGTCTATCCACTCCCATCCATATTAACGTGCTAACCCTTATCACCGTTGGCAAGTTATTATTAAGGAGACCTTTGATGATTTGGTTCATTTTCAATATCAACCTTAGTGCGGTAAAGTTTACTTTGTCGTAGCTATAGTCAGCGCTTAGTCGTTGCAGGCACAACACTTACTTAAGGAGGCCTTTGATCGATTTGGTCGATTTGATCGATTTCCATTTTCAATATCAACCTCAGTGCGGTAAAGTTTACTTTGTCGGAGCTATAGTCTGTGCTTAGTCGTTGAAGGCATAACACTTACCGATTGGGCTCACATTCACGAGTCTGCACCCACCACCTCCGCATTTCTTTCTTTTTTTCTCTTCCCTCATGTTTTTCGGTTCGTCACCGCGCTACGCGAATAGAGGACTGGTCCCATAAGTGATTGGTTACATAAAAAAAAAAAATTTGTTCTTACAGTTTATACCCAGGAGAATGTTAACAGCACACCACACACGAACGGACGCATAGATACACAGACACTAAGAGGGACAGACATGGCTACATTGATTCAGAAAGCTTCCTCGTAGGTAAGATGAGCATACCCCTATCCCTCACAAGTTAAGATAAAAATTGTTTAAGATTGTGCTTATGAGGAACTGACTATGAAAAGCGCATACAGCTTCCCTATTGCGTCTTTTTGGAATGCTTGTAATAATTGCCGATGGTTCTGGAGATTACAGTTGATGTTATAATTTCAAATGAACCGCTAATGAAACCAAAGCCGACTACAAAACAATAATTTAACTAAGATTACAGAATGACTAAATTATTTGAGATTAGTTTCCATTTTTTACTGTTACTTCTTTTAAATACTTATGCTCATAGCTATACAATGCCATATGTTGGCTTCACGCTTTAAATAAACTCGTAAGTGTTAATGTATTGGTATTGGACACTTTCAAGAGGTTGTGATCATAACAATCTGTAGAAAACATGCATAATTACAGAATATCTTTAACATAATAACTTGAACATGGAAATTGTTAATAGTCCGTAGATAATTAAAACACACATCGATATCTAAAAATGAGACCAATATTTAAAAGAAAAAAGAAAAGTTGCTTCAACCAAGACGATAACGTTGCGTAGGTTTGTGAAAAATTCGTAATTTTTATGATGCAAAGTAATCGGGCAATGTGAGTTACGTCAACGCGGCCAGACAATTCATTCCCACTCTCTACTGCCAATGATTGGTTGCGATTAACGCGTGAAATTGAGATAAAACGTCCCGAAGCGGCTAACAGGGAAGGCGTCATCTTTGCGACAATGGTAGACCATGTGCGCTTTCAATGACTTGATAAGAATGAAGTGAGCTTGGCGGATGAGCTTTAAGAGCCAGGATCTTATTACTACCTGACTACCATTTGTGTTTCGTTTCATACCCTATAGAGCTCTCTTAAAGGAGGTCTATGCTAATACTTTGGTTAAAATGTAAGAAAAATATGCTTCAGTATATATATATATATGTATGTATGTATGTATGTATATCTGTATATCTGTATATTATAGATTACATTAAACAATAGAGAACGTAGCAAACAGCACGCTTACGTAATAACAATAATTAGTTTGCACATGTATACGTTTAAGCAGGTTTTATATCTGAAGTGAAATGATACCGTTGTTCAAGAGCAATGCATAAGGAAATCATACATAATTTCTAATAATTCCAATATACACTGTAATAATACATCTAAACAAATAATATACATGATATGATGTATATAAGCATTAGACACACACACCACACACACCACACACACCACACACTAATGCAAGCATATTTGTTAGAAGAGATGCTTGGATAATGCTTGGAGAGTATGTGCCTAGATAGCGTAATTTATTGTTGCTTGACCATAGAATCGTGAAATAAATACAAAAATTAAAAGAAAATTAGACAAGAGTGTAGCAATTGTAAACAAATTCTCAAAGAAAAGTAAAAAAGAAAAAAAAAATGAAAACAAAAAAAGAACTAAACTAAACGATAAAACTTTAAACAGAGATATAGCTTCGCTTACGGGAGACTCCTAACAGAAACAGAAAACACAAAAATCATTAAAATAAACCACACATTACCGCGAGAGAAGAGTGAATTATCAAGAAAAAAAAAAATTAAACTAAACCATAAACACACAACAAACAACACGACTTTAACATTTACAACGAGCTAACAACAAAACGCAACAGAGCATTGAAAATCGCAACAACAAGAAGAAAGAAAAGAAAAATCAAGAAAAACAACTTGACTTAGTCTCTCCATAAAGCAAGAGCCACTTTACCCACCCTGCAGCTAAACATTTAAAGACATCCATACATACTGTGTTTTAAGTAAAAAAGAGTCAATCGACCGACCGATCATTCAGTCCAAAAGCGAGGCATTGTCTAGTGGAGGCATTAGCGGCTTATTAGCCACCGCAGACAAAACCGTAAGCCAGCAAGCAAGAGATGAAGGGAAAAAAACATAAAGCAAGAAAAAAAAAAAAAAGAGGCAATCACATGGTGTTTTAAACTTTAAAGTTTTCATCATCAATTTCTTTTTGCATTTCTTTAGTGTAATGCTTTAACTGCGATTCAAATATATACTGAACGTGGTTACGAACACACGTGTACCCCTAAGACGCAACAATTAAGTTAAAAAAGTGTTAAATAAGAAGATAAGAGAGATGGAGAGACAGAGAGAGAGAGAGATGGAAAAGAAGCAAAAAAAAAAAAAATAAATAAATAAATAAAAAATAAAAGAAAAGAAAAAGATGACAAAATGTGTCATTAGCGGACCAATAAGTGATAGATATCCCGAGTAAATTCATCATATCATGATTATATGATAAACAACACAATAAAAGGAAGAGAAAGCATGAAGCATTTGCATCTCGTTTCTCAGATTTGTCGAAATTAATTTTTTCTTTCTTTTTACTGTACATTAAGTCTAAAAAAGAAAAAAAAAAAAAAAAAAANAATAATAATAATAATAATAATAATAATAAATAAATAAACAAAGAAGTATTAATGAAATCAAAAGATTTGACTTTATTAAATCGTTGCATATATATGTATGTGTACTTCGGGAAAAGTTAATTTTTTTTGTGGAAAAAAGCAAATTTATTAATTTCATCACTAATGTGTGATGACGAAATTTGCATTTCATTGACTGCATTTCATTAGACTGCTAAACGGTGAGTTGCGCTAATAACTTTGCATGTCTTCATCCATGTAGCAATTGTTTTTTTTTTTTTTTATATCTTTACTTATAAGTCTGGATTAATACGGAAATCAATGCAGTGCAGTACAGTAAGATAGATGTACGTGCCTCAATGCATTGGTTCATCGTACAAAAAAAAAAAAAAAATTGAGAAATATTTTATTTTTTTTTTCTCTTTTCTTATCGCCAATGCTGCTGTGTACATGAATCAGGACAAAACGCTGACATTCATTCATTCTTCCATATATATATATATATATATATATGTATTGATGATTGATCGTATGGTTGCAATAAAATATTGCAAACATATAACATCATCATCTGATCTAAAAAATACTAAACTTAATATCGATTACTTACTTTACACGACTTGAAATAAAACACATTAGCACATGACTTCAAGTTAATTTATTAAAATTAATGATCAGAAAAAGCTGAGAATTAATTCGAGACACGCTATAGTCAATTAATTTTTTTTTTTTTTTTTTTTTTTTGGTAAAACCTTTGCAATATTAAGGATTGTCGATTGAAAACTCTATCAAGTATATTGCGACGCTATGATAAACTTAAATAGTGGAATCGACATCGTCTTGCCAGTGTATCCGTTCACTGAGCACTTGAAGGAAAATTCAAAACTTTATCTAAAACGCAAAATTAGTCCAAAATTGTTCACACAACTAAATCACGGTTTACCGGTCTAGCATAAGCACTTGCCCTTAGCTCTTCAATTCAATATCAATTTTTGTTTATTGTTCCCCTGAGTACCCAAGTAGGTAAGAATCACGACTACCAACTCAGTGTTCGCGAGTTAAAATTTCAAGGATGATAGAGTCCGTTATCCGCTTCTCGTTCTCCTTCTTCACTTCTCTCTGAACATTACCATGTTACGGGAATGGGGGACAGCATCTGAGCGATTGCTCATATTAAAAAAAAACAAACTAAAAAAAACGAAAGAAAAGATATGAAGACGTTGAAGCTTGTTTCCAAATTTTTTTTCACGCCCTAATTAAATTTGCAAATCGTTGAGAAATATTCATATAATAAAAGAAATGGTTTTTTATTTGCGCGATTACCTGAAGGCAGTCACTACCTGCGACTATCAAATATCGTACGTTACTTGCACTATTTTTTTCACGCTATGTTTGTCACACTATCTGCGGATTGGATCTGGTTGAAACGCCGAAAAGCTTACTTTCAAAAATATTAATTAATTAATCATAGAGGAAATAGATATCACATTCCAAGTCGTACATCTAATCGGATGGTGGTTGTGACTTTCTGGGATAACTCGTTTCTTCCTCGTTGCCTATCTTCCGTTTCCTGTCTTCTTCAATGTTTTTTCTTCGAAGCACTTTTTAGCCATCGCCATCCCCATCGCCTTCGTTTTCATTTCCCTTTCCATTTATTCTTTTTTTGACTTCGATTTTATAGCTAATTTCCATTTTATTATTCGCTATTGAGTCCATTGGAAGACATCTCTTTCTTCAATTGTTTTGATCTCAACTTTTGCATACAAATTAGATTTTTTACTTCAAGTCGAATTGTGTACAACGTACAATAAATGATATACCGATCAGAGAATATTCGGCTGATTCGTAAAACTCAAACGAACATCTTTTCATCACTTACACGATGATCCTTTCGGTATTTGTTGTTGAAAAACGCGCAAAACCAAACAAGTCCTCAATAACTTAGCAGGGATTGCGATGCGAACTTATACACTCACATTCCGTTCAACATATTTATATTTAATATTCAAGGATGTAGGTATACAAAATTGGTTTTTCTCTTTGCAACGTCCACAAGGATACGAATCAAATGTCTATTGAAATATACTTACACTCATGATCAGCATTAGAATCTTGAGCCAATTTAGCTTAGATCCGTCTATCCATCCGGCCGTCCATTCTTTGCCTGTTGTTGTACTGTTCATGTTCACAAAGTTTGATAAAAAAGAAAAAAACAGTAACGCTTGGCATAAATATATTTAATTCCGGTCGCGGCAGATATTCATATCTAAATTTGTAAAAATATTCCTTATTCAGTCATCGCAAATCGGTCGAGCGTGGCAAATGACTATTCAAAAAGGTCATGCCTGCAGTGTTCTACGAAATTGTGTATATTGACGGACGACATTTTAGGCATGGGAAGCTATAATAATTAGTCTCGAGAAAGTGAAGAGGATATGAATAAATGATTAGAACCATATTTGCACCCCAGATGTAGGTTATCCTATCCATTTGGGTAGTAATATATTCACGTAATCGAAAGTTGTGGGCGAAAATTTGAAAAAATTGTCAATATACACCTAATTCTCTTTTTACACGATAGATACGTTCCCAAAAAATACGTGCAAAAAAAAATTCGTGTAAAAAAAATTCGTGTAAAAAGAGAATTGGGTGTATTGCGAAATTGGCTTAATTTCTACTGCATTGTGGGCGTGTATGTAAACATATCACGACTACTTTTTAACTTTGTATTCTTAACAGATCAAGAAATGTTTTTGTCGAATTTTAGCTTCCCATCTTCATTTCCTCGACTGTAACGATCTACACAAACTACTCGTCACCACTCGTCAGGAAAGCCCGTAAGCAAAATATCTGTAAATCTAGAGTCAAAATTAAAAATCTCAATTTAATTTCTGGATAGTCTTCGATCCTATGTAGTTATGCAATATCTTATATCGGGATTTACCTTACAACCTTACAATATGTTACAACTGCTTACATTTAATAAATATTTTTTAAGGCATATTCACGAAAATCGAGAAAACATTTTAAATTTGGAGAGGATGTTAGTAGGTTAACCGAGTACATAGACATTCAAATTTTGGGATGTTGAATAAGTTATCGCTGTTTTCTTTTTTTGTCAAAATTGTTGCCTTGTATCAGTAAACAACCTGTCACTGAAAGTATACCGCTAATCATAACGTTTTCCCATCTTTCGTTAAATCTCTTGAAGTTATCCAAGAAGCGATCAAGTGTGCGTATCTCTACAAGAATGCATTGCTCTACCAAGCCACAGGTCAGCGATTGGAACAAATGACGGTCGGACGGCAATGTTTGGTATTTAGGGTGGGGAGGCTAGCGCATCCCAAATTATTGCTGCTACCGTTCCCTGGGTGGGCTTTCGCTATATTGGCTCGGATTGCATCAATTGTTATTGGTGGCGATTCGCAACAATGAAGGGCTTCATTTTATTTACTTGGAACAAATTATAGCACATCAATACAATGGTGCCTCAAATGGGTCCTTGAATATCCTGTTTTATCGTCGATATTAATGATTCACGTGATCTGCTGTATGATTGTTTCAGCTTTAGGCATCGTAATCCATCCATTCTTAGCCATCCAATTGAACGATTGCAAGTCGCTATACTCCGTATTAAGCAGAAGAAATAATGGTCACCTGTCGCTAAAATGGTATGGATTGAATTGCAAGCTTGCTTGTAGGACTTCTTAATAGATGTATCACCATTTCAAACTATGCTGAAGCAGTCCTGATGACACCATCAACTGGGAAATAGCGACAACTTTTATTCCATGTCTCAATAGTGCTAAGAACAGATTTTTCTTGAA
Organism: Glossina pallidipes; assembly: GCA_000688715.1. Classification (NCBI taxonomy): domain Eukaryota; kingdom Metazoa; phylum Arthropoda; class Insecta; order Diptera; family Glossinidae; genus Glossina; species Glossina pallidipes. Next base: position 945,933 of record KK499853.1, on the reverse strand, counting down.
CATCACACCTTTTGCCTACAAACATAACGACGTATTCTTGTATAAGTTTTTGCTATCGTACCACATAGGCTGATACGATTTACTTAAGGGTAGAATTTCGAAAGCAATATATCCTTAAAGCGATATGCGTCACATATTTGGAAAGCGTACGTAACGGAAGGATTATCTGATAAACGAAGATAAGAAATAAACCACGCAAAAGGTTATGGAAAGGGAAAGCCGACTTTTGCTTACCACATATCATTTCGTCTAATACAATTCAATTCAGTTATCGTTCATCATACATTAGCAAAAATTTTTACTTGTTTCCATATGAAGGGTAACCATGAGCACTTTTATACGGATTGTAGTTCGCAAAATAAACTTTTATGTCAAATTACTATTAACAACAGCTAGCTTTCATTACAAATTATTAGAAATTATTACGGACATGCACTTGTATCTATTTGTTTTGTATTCAACCTGTGTTCGACCTATAGCTTACAAGTTTCGAGGTATTTTGAGCAAATTTGCTATACTCTCTGTTCTAAGAACAAACGCTATTCGACCACTTTCCATAATATTTTGAAAAGTCATTACACCCAATTCTCTTTTTACACGATAGAAACGTTCCCAAAAAATGCGTGTAAAAAAAATCGTGTAAAAAGAGAATTAGGTGTAAACCATATTAAAAAGTTCTTGTTAGAGTTCACTTAATTTATTTCGTGCCTACACATTTTAATTCATTAAATATTTTATAAAATATAACTTCTACTTTGGAAAAGAAAATTCCTGGAATATTGAAAATCGTGTTAAAACAAAATAATTCGTGTAAACAGAGAATTGGGTGTATATGAATAACTGTGTTAAGCGAAGTGTTGTAGGCAATTTAACGGTGAGCCGTGATCCAATGTAGTGTTTTAGCTCGTTACTGTACTTAAAGTGTAAAATGAATCCGATTCAATTGATTTTCAATAAGATTCGCCTTTGCGCCACGGTATGGGTAGAAAAATCTAGAACCGATTAGCGTAATTAAAGATGAATTTACGGGAGGTCTTTCTGGATGTTGTAAAGATTCGCATAAATTAAAACCAAAGTTGCGTTGGTTATAAAACTTTCGTTGTTAACTGATTTAGCTGGACTTTAAATTCATTCCATGAAATTCGAAATTGGAAATTTGAAGCGAATTCGAATCGATATTCCGGATCAAGGTTTAAAGTTGTATTCGTGATTCCGCGCTCGGCAAACGAGCTAAACATAGCTTAATTACACCTATTCTTTAAACTCATAAACATTACTGCTACTGCTGCAACAAATAATATCGCAAACTTAATATACTCCTATCGCTGGTATATAAACAAAGCGGAAGCTTTCTTTTTAATTGCACTAAAAGTATTAAAAAGCTAGTCAGTGTAAGAAAGCGAAGGCATAATGGTTACCAGCGGTATGTGATCCTTGTGACCGGTCGTTAGTCATAGCAGAAGACAATGTATGTCCCTCTCATAATTCTCGTATCAAATATGTTGTTTCAGAGCAAAACTAAATTTTTTTATACAATAATCGCATCAAGTATAAATCTCCCCCCCCGCCAAAAAAAAAACACATAGCTGTCTTGTGACTTGTGACATCTCTGTGATATTGCTCCGAGCTTCTGTAAACCTCTGCCTCTGGACTTCTGTAAACATTCAATCCTAGAAGGTATGGCATTTTGCACCATTTTGTTGAAACCACATCTCGTCCAAGTCGAAGACATTTAACTTTAGCCGCAAAAGTCCATTTATCATGTCGCTCTGGCGTTCTTCATTGGCGGTAATAAACATGACTTTTCCATGTTCGAAAATGACACTTTTAGCCCACAAACCTGGAAACTGAAAGTCAATTGTTGTTCTTGCACGGGTCGGTTAGGAACACACAGTAGATGCATTTTCTTTACACGAAGAGACAAGAATCCTTATTACGAAGTCATTTAGGCAAATATGCCCCACGTCCCTCACATGCACGACACATAATCTCGGATTCATTTTTGTATGCTATGCATTTATTAATGTACTGGAGTCCACAAATAAGGGCTAGGTCCGAACAATACATTGAATAAAAAACAATGTGTTTCAAGTCTCAATGAGAAATCTGTTTTATTTCCGTTTACTTTCGGAACTACGAAATGGATGACCCAATATACGCCAAATTGATGTAAAAATGTTGGATGAGATCAGCTTAAGCTGATAGGGGAAAAATCCTCAATATACGTATACAGGTATGTGCATTTGTTCGCATAACAGTTGTAACTACAATTTAGGTGAGCAGAAGTGCCATTCGGCTGTCCCTCGCCTAGGAGCGATCTGTGGACTGAAAGTTCTCTTTGCAAAAAGAGTAAATTATTAAATTAAAAATGCTTTCGAGAGTCGAATTTGTTGCTGTCTCTTCTCTAACCTAAAACGAAGATCTATTATTACGCAATATTCGAATTTACGATATTTTCAAGCCTATCTTATAGGAATTGGCAGCATTTCAACTTTTCGTAGATAGTTGTATCAGGTTAAGGATGCAATTTTTATCGTATAGATGTAATCTATGTATGATTTCCTGCCAATTGCGGACATGCTCCTCTTATTGATTAAGCTAACATGCTAAAGCACGAACCATTTAACAACAGTTCGAGCGTAATTTCTGTAATGTTCACAAAATTGGGCATAAAGAGATTAATAATTATACTTAAAGGGTTTAATAGGTTTAATTTTCCAAATGCTGGTTACGTATTTAAAACATGCTTAAGGCACCCCGTAAAAGTCTGCAAATTTTTTTTCAATAAACCAGCATGAAAAGATAAATCGATCTTATTGATCAGCATGGCTGCTCTGCCTCTTTGCCTATCAGTTACCTTTTTGTTCATATGTTGACCTATCATTCTACCTATCTGTATCTTTTGCTTGGCAATATTTCTCTCCATTTGCCTTCTTGTTCATCTACTCGTCTGTCGTTCGTCTCTTGAAATCACATTTACGTTCTGAAAACGTTCTCCAAAAAAAATAAAAAAACTTATCTCGACTTTTTTCTTATAACTCGCGCTAGGTAAAGTTTATAAATTGCTCCTTCAGCTGAGACAAAAACCGATAAATTTACCCGTGACTTTAAAGATCTTTAAATTCTTTCCTTACAAATTTAAGTTGGACTTCAGATTATTACCTTTTTAAAAATTTATTGAGACAATGAGTTGCATCGTTCTAAGTGTTCGCTAACACTTACGCTTACCATTATATAGCACATAAATAAGGGAAAGTATGATATTTTTGTTGTTGTTGATTTTGTAAAAGTGTCGGTTTGCGAAATTTTATATAGCAAATAAAATTTAAAATAAATATAAAATAAATACAATGCAACACACGATCGATAGTTTTCTTTCAACATAAGCAAACGTTCGATGCTCTACTTACAAAAACAATTAAAATGAAAGAATTTTATCAAATCATTCAAATTTTTATTCGAAATACTCTCATACTATATTCTGCTCAAATTTATATTCATTTTTATTAGTAGATTGCTACCACCGACACCACTTACTAAACATTGTTTACGCTTGAGAAAGACTTACCGGCCTTCATATATTTATTAAGTTAGCTTTTGCTTGTGAAGTGCTAATGAAAATAACGATTTTATTATGTAATCATAGTCAAGATTGAATGAAGCTTTGGCATGGATAAATACATACACTTTTTTTTACTAACAACATTGAAGAAGATAAATGGATTTAAGCCAAACTTCAGATCTATATTTGTTATCGATTATTGTTAGAAATATATCTTAAATTAATTTTTTTAATTTTTCGACATTTTTTTTAATTTAATTATTATAAAATGATTGATTTTCGCTACTAAGTCCAATTTTCTAGTTTAATTTTTGCCCATGGAAGGATTCGAAGAATAAACCGCCCTGCAGGATTAAATCGAGTTTGCACTTCATCGCGAATGACTGAGAATAAATCTGTTCCCGCGGCCTAATTTCGAATTTCGCTAGCGGACTTATACGATTCCTAATTTTCGATAATTTATGTAGACAACTAAAGAGGCTTCCATGTCTTCCCCTTTGAAAGATTTGATTTAGATTTAATCGAGTTTTATTAACACCTTTTTGTTGGGGTAATTTTATAAACTACGGATCAAAGAGTGTATGGCAACTCATTAAAAAGTAATCGAATGTTCTCGCTGGCATCAGGAATTTAACAATTTTGGAGATATATTTGTTACGGAGGAAGCTTGGCACTTTATTATTCTTACACCCGTCACCGAAGGGATGAGGGGTATATTCATTTTGTCTAAACATTTGCAACGCCCAGAAGGAAGCATCAGAGATCCCACAAAGTATATATATTCTTGATCAGCATCAAATTCTATCAAATGCATGTCTGTCAGTACGTCCGTCTGGCCGTTTTGTAATGTCTGTTGTAAACATTCTCCTGGCTCGACTTCAAAAGTTCTTGCATGCAGGTTGGTATTGAAAACGGTCGGTTAAATCGGTCGAAGGGCACGCCCACAGCACCACGTAAAATGAAAACACCTATGTCTTTCAAAAGGAATGAAAAATTGGTTTTGGTGATGCTGTAGCATTTGCGTACAAAAGTGGAAAACATTGACCACGCCTATTCAGTATCATAGTGCATTAAAAGTTACTTTTTTTTACAACACGATACAAGGAAAAACAACGCAGAAATTAGATTTAAAAACCCCATAAAGTATACAAATTCTCGGCCAATTTCAAATTTGGAGTACACCTGAACATGCCCGCCTATTCGTCTGTCCATCTGTCTGATGGCGCAACTTTATAGTATTTGTGGCAAACGACCTGTGGAATTGACCTAAACTTTTCAAAAGACACGCCTACAACGCCCAGATGTCTGTACGACAAAAACAATTATTTTGAAAATAGAACAAATCCACTGCGCCCACTCCATATTACAGAACGTGAATATGTCGTCATTTTACTTCGTTTGTCTTTTTTTCCCGACCGAATTTAATTTTCTTGCTTGTTTCCACTTACTCTCCGGGTGTATCTAGATCTAGGCAGATATATAAAAAGATATCTATTAAATAAATTGACTTTCGATTCTTGTGTGTACATAAGCTTTACTACAAATTCTAGATCATATATATACAGTATAAATAGATTGCATAATAAGAGTAAGCCTTGCGATACCAATGGAAAAAATTTGAACTAAGCAACGGTTTTGCTGATAAGCTGTGTTCATCTCGTTCGAAGTATACCGTGTACAGGACCTTACAAATAAATCGAGTCGAAAGGGAGGCAGAATTGATACCAAAGCTTTAGAATTCGAGAAAATCAAGCCGTTACATCCCTATACATGTATTTGTTGTTTGGTAGGCTGCGCTTTTCGACAACAGTCGAATACACGCTGTTATTACGATGACATTTGGAAAAGTAAAAACTGGGAAGCTTGTAAGAATAAGATGAAGATTCTTTAAAAGAAAATATTCCAAGTGATATAAGAATTCTACTTATCGGTCCGGGGGCCTAAATAAATCAAACTTTCGAATCTGGCCGCTACGAAAACCACAACGAGTGATTGCTTAACATAACCATAGCCATAGGGCTATTGCTTCCACTGTTTCAATTAATGGATGGATGACCGAACATTATCGACTGACATTATTGACCAGAAATTGCTGGTATGTATGTGGACGACGAAAGCACTACGTTGCGTAAAAGCAACTTATGATTAGCATATGCAAACGATTTCATAGGTGAACGTTTTTACTATTCGTGAAAGAAGTGACGAATGCACTACCGCCGACTTTCAACTTGTTGGAAATGCTTCAAAGTCCATTCTGTAGAACTTAACTAACTCTTCTTTGAGTAATATTTGAGTTAAATTTGGACAAAAGAGTTGAACCTGTCGGTGTAGAAAAATTAAAAACCTAGGAAAAATAATATTCTTTCTCACGGATTCATTCTCAACGATGAAGACAGATTTTCGTTTAACGTTTTCGTTAATAAGGAATATAGACGCAGATAACTGAGTAAGTTGAAGTCTTCTATGAAATAATTGATTGTTTTGCGGGCAGATCGTGACAGCGGCTTTACTTGAATGCATATTTACGTACTTTATTTTTCGGTAAACGAGTCGCTACTGCACTTTAATTTTTAGACAAACTAGATAAAATAGATGCCTTCGGAATGCGTCCTAATGAGTTAAATGGTTAAACCAAAAGAATCAAACTTTTGAAAACAAAGATTTATGAGAAGCCTGTTTATTGGCATCCCTATGCGGTGGGTAGAGAGTAAAGATAGGTGAAATCGCATACATAGGAGTTCTATGTTACGTAATACTGATTCGGTAAATAATTTGCATACCTTGTATGTACATCGTAGTGCCACCGAAACTTGTAAAAAACAAAATTAAGTAGATAGTGAAATAAAGAAAGAGGGAGAAATAGAGAAGAGAGAAAGAGAAAGAAAGAGAAAGAAAGAAAGAAAGAGAGAGAGGGAGAGAGAGAGATAGAGAAAGAAAGAGAGAGAGAAAGAGAGAGTGTTGTTTTCGTTCCTTGCCGGTATTTCAACGGTCTCTAGTCGCCGATTTCTAAGAATGCGGTATTATAACGCTAGTAAAAGAGACAAAAAAAACGACTTTTTTAATAAACGGTCCGTGGTGTAAAGTAGTCAATGCAATTAAATTGAACCAACTGTGTTTTTAACATTTTTTTTTTTTCTTTGATACCAATGAGGGCCACATAGAATTTAGTTTTAAAAAGTCATTCAGCAGATGTTATTCGCTGAAAATCTAAATTTGTAATTAAATTAAAATTTAATTGAAAATAAACTACAAAAATAGAAAAAAGAAACGCATATAAATCAATGAAGAGTAAGTTAGACAAGTAATTAAAGTGTGTGCGTCATTAATTTTATGTGAGATTTGTTTTTGTTTTTTTGTAATTCCGGCTCGTTTTCACTAATAAAAATAAAAATAAATGATTCTTCAAAACTCTATTAAAAGTGAAATCTTTTTAAGAGAAAATTACACTTTTTGTTTTATTAAGATTTTTCCCACTTATTTTAACAATATATCAACTCAATCAACTCAACTCAATATCAAGTAACTCCAAGAGGCGAATCCAAATCCTATCCGCATATATAGAAATGTATTTGTGGCAGATATTCGTTAAATATGCAACTAATACCTTAACACAGGCACCCGAAAGTAATTATAAATGAAAAAAAAAAACAAGAAGAAGAAGAAGAAGAAAAATGTAACAAATAATGAAACAATCGCCTCCAACTGAGTAATGATTGAATTACTAATAAAGACAATCAGCACAATTAGCTATAATTGCGGTAAATTTGAAAATTTTCCGATTTTAGTTTAGGAAAAGAGTAAAACAAAAATGACGATAGATCGATCGAGTGATGGATAAGATAAAAGAGATGGGATTTCTTATATACATAAATACATAAAAGTGAAAATCCTTTCGCTTTAAGTAAAGGCATGCGATTACAAAAACAAGAAACCAAAGCACAAAAATATAATCACCGTCCGTCCGTTGGTTGTGTTTTAACAGTAATTTAGCAAACAGTCAACAAAACTGGTATTAGCCCGGCATGGATAACGAATAACGAAACTGAACAACAACAACAACAACAACAACAACAAAAGCAATAACTTCACTCAAATGCAATGTCAAACTTATGAGATATACGATGTTTTTTTTTTTTTTTTGTATACAATTTGTATACGCATTTGCACGCCACACACTGTTTATGGTTGAGGACTTGTTTGTTTTTTGGCCGGCATCACCAACCAACTAACTAACTTCACCTGTGCGAAGTCGACCGGTGTTAAAAATTGTGTGTGCACATTATTTCGTTTTGTTGTATTACAAGGCTAGCGAGCATTTGGTGAACAGACCAAAAATCATTTACCAAATAAGAAGAAATTGTTTTATTTGTTTGTTTTTTGTTCATCCAATAAACTGGACTTTCTTCAAATTGCATATGCGTACATACACCTAAACATGTAATCTTCAAGATAATGTTATACATGTTAATAAACTTTTGTTTTCTCTGTCGGAAAACATGTTTCTATTTCCATCACGTATATGAATGAATGAATCGTTTGGATGAAATTTTTTTTCGATTATTACCCTAACGTACTTTATTATTGCATTCTTTAGCGATTTGCCTAACTTTAGGTTGTTTTTAATTAATTGCATTTTAAAATTGCATTTAAGGAATCAAGAGAGAATGAGTGCCTGGAGAGAGGCAATAAATATTTCAAGCAAGCGTATGCTCAATTTGTATGAATCTATGGGAGTTCAAGAAGGTCTTGAGGTATATTACCCATTGACGCAATGACACACATACGTTACAACCCAAGTCGGGTTTTTGAACGAATCGAGCGATTGAACGAAGTAATTTCTTTCAAATTCTACAGCAAAAGCTCACAAAGAGCTTTAAATAATTCGTTTTTCGAAGGCATTAAGATTTAAATGATTTCGTCATTCCGTTTCAAGTTAAAATGATTCGACATATGTTACATAAAAGCGGGTTTTCGGTAATTTTGAACAATGAAAAGGGAAAACTTGAAACCAATTTTGTTTCAGAAGATGGACGGTCAGACAAATAACTATGATCAAATCGAAATACATTATCCTGAATATCATATATGTACGCGAGCGTAGGCACTTTTTCCCCATTGCTCATTGATGTATGTTCGAAATATTTAAAAAATTTAACATATTGTTCTGATTTGTATTAAAAACAACAACAACAACATTAAGGTTCTCCTCAATGCTAATAAAACTTTGTCGCTTAATATGTATATGAATATATTTTTTTTTATTATGTGCTTACTATCATTATTTGCTTCAATGAATTTAGTTTGTTTATTCTTCATGATTGAAGGAGTTTTCGCTTATGTGAATTTTAAAGCTTTGAGAAATTTTATAGACAAATGAATAAACAATAAGCAACAATCACATTCGAAGAATTGTCAAATCAAGTTCATCGTGTGTAGGAATTTTCCGGCAAGGAATCATTGAATTTCCTTTACAGAACTTGGGGTAATTCGTTGGGAAAAACGGTAAAAACTTTTGGAAGAAAATGAGGCACATTTCGTGACAAAATGTTTTCCTTCAATAACAACAACATTTATTTGTAATTCTGGCCTCTAGTTTTTGATTAATACTTTTTACACAAGCTATCATTTTTTTTTTATCAAATTTTCTGATGATGACGTGCACATAATCAAAAATGCCGAAATCGGATGAAACTGCTTATCAATGCGTCATAATGCTTTTCGAACTGTACCTTAAAAAAACATTTTGACGTCGTGTTATGATTAACGATGAAAATTAGATCACCTGCGATATTCTTGCAATTAATTATCATCCACCCGACACCATTTTATATGGGGAATTGGGATATGTATGCTTTAGAAGTGCTACACTTTTCTTCTATTGGAATCATGTCAGTTGTAAACGCCCTTCGATTAGTCGAATACATAAAGTTCGAAACATGTAGAAATAATTTCCCCCATGATAGCAGCCGATAAATCCAATAATTCAGTTACTTACGTGCGATCTGCTAGCTCCCCGTTCCCTCTACGTATTGCCTTCACTTATTTTGAAAGCAAAGGTAAAACAATTTAAATATATGTACATCCAGCGCTAATTATTGATCGCTTCACGGAGTGGACCTAACAAATATTAAGAGAAATGTTAGAGTAAGTTATAAATCTCTAGATGGGTGCCTATAGTCGTTAGAGGCACGACTTTCGTCAGTCTTATCACCTATCAGCAAGTGGATATGGGTTCGGTTGCCAGCTTGTCAGGGCAAAGAAAGACTAAAATAGCCAATGCAGTTGACATAATGATCAATGCTTTGGAAAAGACGGCAGACTCTCAGCTAACTTATCTAGACTGAACGAGGTTACAGTATGTTATATAACTATATAACTATATATATATATATAACTATATATCCTAATCCTTAAAAACTACTGTGAATCTGGTATGTTCTCAGTGTGGTAGTCGTGCAATATTCTTACGCGATTCCACATTTATTAGTGTGGAGGGATCCGTAAGCTAGATCTATATGACCATACATCAATATATTAGATCATCGTTTGGGATCCTTTTTTATTATAAAATATTATAAAATAGATTTGTTGTCTTATAAAAGATTGAAGGAATGATTGGATGAAGTCTACAAAATGAAATGCCGTTTCGCAGTTTCCAGCGCGTTTTGTTAAGAAGCACTAACAATTGCATACTTTTGTCACGTTACGACTTTTGTATGTGGAACGGTACGTTCTATGGGCAGTGGTCGTAACAACTATCACATCCAATCCATTTTCTACAGTGGAGCTAATTTCATTAAAGTTTCTTCATTTTTTAGATTGAACATTGGATAATGCATGGGGAGATATCGGACGAGCACAGCGACACACAAATTAAGTATAAAATCATTTTGAATCGATTAGCATAATAAAAGGGGAACCTATCTCAAGTCCTAACTGGCGTTGCATTCATCTGAACAAGCTTAACATATCCATTTAAGTGAATTTTATAGTATGGCAAAGAAAATAATAAGATTTGTTTTAATATTGTATCTCCGGTTACCCGTTACCCGTTGTCCACTTGATGATTGATAAACTTGTTGCCATCGTTTGTAATCGATACGATACGATAATTGAATGAATGATTTTAACAATCTGCTGCACGCTCGCAATTAATGCCTGCACACATATGGAGGCCAGCCCGTGTGGCATTGAACGCTTTTCAGGTTCAATGCCACAACACTCGTAAATAATTTTTCCGGATAATTTTTTACTTATTCCTATAAAGTAGTCATGAAACTAGCTTTGCGATTAACAACATTTTTTTTTTTTTTTTGATGTCAACAAACATTTTGTTTATGTCCGACAATTCTAAATAATGAAAATGTTTACCTGGAAAGCTTTGAGCAAAGCAAATGCACGTAACTGTGTATTATGTGTGTAGAAGAAGGAGAATAGCGCGAATCAACAACAGCGTTAAATGAATAATACTTCAGCTACTAAATGATTGTGCGCATGTGCGCAACCAAGTGAAACACATCACCGAATCCGTATGTGTCTGCATTATTATGCATACACAACAATTGAAATAAAGAGGAAAACATAAAAGAGGCTATTCGGAGCATTTCAATTTTTGCTGGTATGGTTTCATGAAAAGTTGATTAAACTGCCCTTCAAGCCGGTGTGAAAGAAATAGCTCTCTCTCTCTCTCTCTATCCAAAGAGAGAAAAGAAACATTTTTATACCTATTGATCTCGATTCAAGAGTAATAATTATACAGTGTTTTATTAAGACAAAATCGCCAGTGAAAACTGAAGGGAATAAATTGAACTTTCAAATATATGGGCAAATGTTTACGTGGCTCTCAAGAATTTGGGAACTAAATAATATTAAAAACATGAAAAATCAAAAAAAAAAAAAAAATCATTAGTATTTCTATACTTATTTCAAGAATTATTGTTCTAACGTTGAACACGTCGCTGTTGACTATTCTTCAGTTTATAGCTTTACAAAGGCATGACATTGAGGGAAAGATTTGTCGTTTAAAAAAAAACACCTTTCATTGAGTAATTGCAAGAGATCGAGTATCGTGTTCGACACTTTCTATGATTTTTAAAATGCACCCAATTCTCTTTTTACACGATTTTTTTTACACGAATTTGATTTAACACGAGTTCAAGAGAAAAAAAATTTGGTTTTTTACACGAATTATTTTGTTTTAACACGATTTTTAATATATTCGAGGAATTTTGTTTTCCAAAGTAGAAGTAATTTTTTATAAAATATTTAATGAATTAAGATGTGTAAGCACGAAATAAATTAAGTGGACTCTAACAAGAACTTTTTAATATTGTTTACACCTAATTCTCTTTTTAAACGAATTTTTTTTACACGTATTTTTTGGGAACGTATCTATCGTGTAAAAAGAGAATTAGGTGTATTAACATTTGAATATGTAATGTGCTATAAGATGGTAACACGGATGGTAAAGACGAAGGTAATGGCAGCACTAAAATAATGAACACTGGCTTTATTTGTTTCTTATTCGTTCTTTGCTTCTCGTAACACGTATGTCAGCGCCGTAACTTTACCTACAAAAAGGAAGATTAAAAATTAAACTAAAAATTAATCTTTTATCGAACAAAATTAAATAAATTCTAGTCGATATGATTCCAAAATATCGTAGAATACAAAATATTGGGTCTTTCAAATTCGCTGTAAAGGGTAAAATACGCGGTAAGTGATTTAGATGATTTTCAATTTCCTTCGCTCTCTACTTTTTCCTCGGGCTGTCCTTACGAGCATAGGGTAATTCGAAAGGATTACAAGAATACATCAACCAAACTGTCGGTAGTAATGCCAAACGGGCAATAAAAACAACTACACCTAATTCTCATTTTACACGATCAATAAGTTCCCAAAAAATACGTGTAAAAAGAATGCGTGTAAAAAGAGAATTAGGTGTAAACAATATTAAAAAGTTCTTGGTAGAGTTCACTTAATTTATTTCGTGCTTACACATTTTAATTTATTAAATATTTTATAAAAAATAATTTCTACTTTGGAAAAAGGGAATTATATCTGAAATTCATAAATATAAAACCGTGTTAAACAAAATAATTCGTGTAAAAAAAGAAATTTTTTTCTTTTGAACTCGTGTTAAATCAAATTCGTGTAAAAAAACATCGTGTAAAAAGAGAATTGGGTGTATAAATAGCTTTCGAAGAAACGTTTTAGAAAATCGCTGACTTAAAGTAATTAATGACTAAATCTATTATGATTAGACATCTGGAGATTATCTCCGTGACTCCGAGAAACCTTCAATTCACATTTAACAATTGCTTTGAATTTCTGGTTAATATCGTCTTTAAAGCGTCTTGAGTTAGTAACAACAAAATCTTTTTGCGTGAATTTGTTTTTGGAAATTACGTCTTGCAAGTCTGTTAGGCATTGCGCATATTGTTTGTTGTTGTATTGCTATATTTCGCATTTTCAGTTCTTACTTTACGAGTCGTTTTCCGCTTTTATTAAATTACAATTTTGTTGTTCGCTACTACGGGCGTATCTCGCCCAGTGTCAAAGTTTTTTGTACTACAACTTATTTTGCTTTAAATCTTCCGAGGTAAGGAATTCCATAAGTAGATAAATAGACATATGGGTAAGAAGATTTATGTCCTATCACGATTACCATAAAAATATCTGAAAGGGCCGTTGGCGCTCTTATTAAAACTCACATTTCGAATTTAGCCAATGTATGGCTATTTCTAGCGAACAATCTAGGACTTGTGGCCGGCCTACTTATGATTGATTTCCGAATATCGCGAAAAGGATACCGATACAGGTAAACTTTTACCATGCTTTTACCAGCTTAATGATGATTTCTTTAGTCCGTGGACCTTTACAGTAGTACAGCTATGGGAAAAAGAAGCTGTTTTTTCGCCAGAGTTACCCTTGCAGTCTCTATGGCGAGTCGGGCGGTTGACAGCGAGAGGGATATGAGTTGAATAAAAGCAATTTGTTCTCTATGTCCGGATGTATAGTTTACATTTTTTCTTACCTGTAAGTTTGATTTGTCTTTACATCGTTAAAATTGAAATGATTTTACTTAACACAAATTGCAATAAATATGTAACAATGTAACAAATGCTTGTCCGACATTGTAGTTTGTTTGCAAAGTGATAGTGAATGTCATTTGTTCACACTTACTTGTCTTACATTAACAGCGTTAAATACTACAATTTTCCATCGTTTTTTTATAAAGTGGTTGTAAAGGTGTCAGTTGTTTTTACTTAAAGTTTCTTTCTTTGCAAATTACCGGGTAACACCATTACATCTTTTTTTTATTGGTTTGACGGATGCTGTGAACCGTCTAGCAATTTCGGATGAATTCCTGCTGGCTATTTGTCACCTAATGTTGTATCTAGTACTTTTTAGCTCCCCTAATTCGTTAATCGATGTCTTTCGAAAGTGTTTGCGGTCATTCGGAGATGCTTCCAAACACGCAAATTCGTTCGTTTAGCTTCGTTGAGACGACTGTTGAGTAGATACTGCTGTTTTTTTCTCTCTGCCGCACTAAGATTTGAACCCGTAAAGGCGGACTTGCAATTCTTACTTACTCGGCCTTTCGCGCGGATATAAAACTGAGAGCTTTCAATGCTTTTTCGAAGAAACCAAAAGTTTGCTTTGCCATGCAAAAGTGTCATTCTGCCTTCGACAGATGTAGGGAAAAAAAGACATTTTCGAGCAACGAATCTTTCAGGCAAGGGCAGTTTTATGCTTCAGGAATTGGAAAGGAAAAAATTAATTACACCCAATTCTCTTCTTACACGATTTTTTTTACAAGAATTCAAAAGAAAGAATTTTCTTTTTTTACACGAACTATTTTGTTTTAACACGATTTTATATTTATGAATTTCAGATATAATTCTCTTCTTCCAAAGTAGAAGTTATTTTTTGTAAAATATTTAATGAATTAAAATGTGTAAGCACGAAACAAATTAAGTGAACTCTAACAAGAACTTTTTAATATTGTTTACACCTAATTCTCTTTTTACACGCATTCTTTTTACACGCATTCTTTTTACACGTATTCTTTGGGGACGTTTCTATCGTGTGAAAAGAGATTTACGTGTACATTAAAAAACATGTCAAATCATCCATTTCCAATCTCTAAACGAGTTTTCCCCGCAACCGACTTTTCAAACCGACCTATAAAAGAAATCCTACAACTCTCATTCTTTTCATTCCATCTTTTTTGCAATTTCTTTAGAATAACATCGTAAAGAGAGGTAAGAAAATTATTTTGGATAAATTAATTTAAACCTTTGACGAGAATTGAAAAAATTATTGGATGCGTATGGAGAACGCCGGTGTTGAAATTGGTTTCCAAGACTTCATTTTAGCAATTTTGTAGTTGAAAATGCCCCTTGTTCTGGAAAACCAATTGAAGCCGATCAAGACAAAATAAAAGCATTAACCAGTTAACGTGACGGAATGACATACACACATTCAAAAATGTATTATATAGTAAGTGATAAAATTTTATGAGGAAATCCCACAAGAACGGATGGACGGATCATGGCGTACATACACCTAACGCTTCTTTATATGATTTTGAAATAACACGGCTTACCAATGGGGGCAAATACACTTTTTTTACACGAATTTTCTGTTCTAGCAGGAATTAAAAAAAAAAAAAACAAATTTTTTTAACTTGAATTTTGACACAAAGTCTTACAAAAACTTATGTATACAGCGACAAAATACAATTGAGGGCACACTATGATCAGAAGTCAGCCGGTTTAAGGCCACACATGTTTTAGTCATTTGCTCTATTGCTGCTTGGCCGTTAATAACGAACGAATTTCTTCATTTGAACCAAACCCGACAGTCGCGCTAGACATAGCCGACTATTACTCCACTGATTATAGCACTTTTGATCCGCTCCGTAATAAACATGCATGTATGTTATCAAGAAGCGATGTATAGTTGATTGAATTTGATTTTTATTTTTAACTTCAATTTCAATTCTTTTATGCTGTATGTACTTATGGATTGAACTTTCACTCTACACTAATTTTATTTTGTTTTTTATAATAAAAACGAATGGTTCTTGCTTTATAAATGTAATGTAATATGAATGTAAAATGTAATGTAATATGGATTTCATTAGTACTTTTTTGCACGGTTTTTTTGCAAAATTTTGTAGAGTTTTTTCATCTTGCACGATTTTTTAAAGTTGTGGAACCTATCACCGAATTTGGCATATGTCGCATGTACTGTTTACCCGATTTGTTTGTACGGATTTCTAAGGAACGCAACTGCCTCGTATAAGAAGAGTTGTGTATATTCGTCACAACTCAAAATTTTGTACTGTTTTCACGACGTATGTAGTCGTCGTCCCCAGTTAACTGGTCTATTGACGCAATCCTTGGAATAATAAGCCGTGAAATCTCTGAGAGATTTAGTTTATCGCATTCGATCGTTCATGATAAAATAGTTACAGGGGTGAAGTTAGTCCACTAGATTAGATTTAGATTCAAATTTTCGCCAACTGCACCCCCCTCCCCCCCTTAAGCCCCTTGAATTAAAGATATCTCGTGAGAATTGCTTAGCTGTTAGTTGTAGCTGCTTTTGGAATCACGTTATCCGATTACCTCGTTTTTAATACCGCACACCACTGGAGTGCAAGGGCATATGAAGTTTGCCTGTATGTACGTAACATCCAGAACGAGGTTTTATTATATTGATCGATTCAGAAAGTGATTTTAAGCTTGTGTGCCCGTCTGCGCGCTTATCCGTCGTGAATTCTTGTGTCACTACGTACTAATGTATTGGGGCCTAAAAAAAAAATTATTCGGATCGGATCACTTTTTCGGCCATACGATAAGTCGTTATGAAAAGTGATGATAATGGTATATGAAAAGTCGTTATATGAACAATCATTGGGTGGTGTAGGGGGGGCCGTGGCCTTTATGCTGTTCCTTTTTTTGCCGCGAATGTCCTGTTACCCTTTAATATAAGTAATGAGTCAATTTTGCTTTTTTTTTCAACGACATTTGCCTAACTTTTTACCTAACAGACCTATAGGTAAATACTTAAATTCGTCTCGTATTCCGCTTTATATCTGCTTTAAGTGTCATCTCATGCTGTTGTTGGAAGAAACTTGCTGCATCCCCATCACTTGCTTCTAGTTCTTGTGTTTACTTAAAAAAAAGTTTAGAATTAAAAACAATAATTCTTTTTTAAATTAAATGTAAGCTATAATTTCGGACGCAAGCGATGCAATGAGCAGTTAGCAATTAGAATACCGTAATGAATTTGGAAGATGATAGTAAGAATAGGAAGAAGTATACCCGCCTTATAAGCTGCTTGTTTTACACGGTTTGTTCTTACATGAGTTTTAAAATAAAAATTATATATTTATTATTATTATTATCATATAAGAGCAAGAAAATGCAATTCACAAATACGAACACTTGTTATACATCACTTATGGTATAAGGTATATTATGTGCGGACGGCTGTAACACCTAGAAGCACTTGAGATAGACCCACCTTTCATTAAAAGAGAGAACCAGAAAACTTTTCTGAATCGATCTAAGCTTGCCTGTCCGTGAATCTGTCCATCTGGCTGATCTTTGTCCATGTTTTCTTTTGTTCAACTTACAGGCCGCAATTTTCGAAACATTGAAAATAGTTTCTTTCGGACCCCCTTTTCGAGCACTCCTCCTTATTCTCCGCTCTGCCCTATTTCGATAAGCCTTTATATAACAAAATATTGTAATTTTTAGAATTTGACGACATAAATCGCTTAGTAATAGTATCCCGCCATTCTAAATTGGTATGAAAACTTTGGATCGTACGGTCCAATTTTTTGAAACACTTGCCATATGGTTCCTATGGAAACTTATCCTTTTATATAATAAAAAGGCCTCATTTTCAGTATTTCTTGATGAAAATCCGTTCGGAAGAATAGTTTGACCTAAAAATTAATTTTACCGAATTTGGATAAGGGGTCTAATGAAAAATAAGGCTTTCTATGGTAACATAAAACATAGAAAGCCTTAAAGGTGTAACATTTAATATTTCATGATGAAAATTTGCCCTGAGTAAATCAACCACAGGCCGTCGTACATCGGGGCTTCCATGAAAGCGAACTCTTGTATGGTGAAAGAGTCTAATTTGTGGTTTGTTGTGACGGCAACAACTAGAAAATAAAAATATTATTAACATGCAAATGAAGTCTGCTCGGTTTAGACCACGTCGACGTTTGGGTATCCCCCAATATGAGGGCTTTTGCACTTACATGACAATAATGTATATTTTTTGGTTCATTATTAATTAAGCGAAGTGGTGCAGGGCACGATATCGTTATCTAAGAAAAAGCTAAAGAAGTTTTCTTCCGATGAAATAGTTGGTTTTTAGGTTACGTCTTTCAGTCCACAAATGCAATGAGTTTTTATTTTTCTGTCTTTCACACGATTAAAGTGCTATTTATGTGTGCTATGAAATTTTATTTTATTTTACGTTCAGTACACTGTCACTAGAAAGACACATCGATGCTTACTTTCAATTTACACAGTTTTACATACAAAAATTTTCTCCACCGATTTATACGATTTCATGGACAACATATGTACTGAGAACAGAGCTCCTTCTGCCTTGCACGGCAGACTACAGGGAATCAGCAGATTTTTGAATTCATCTGGACAGTTGATATCAGTGAGAGCCAGAGAGATTTTGGTCGAAGACTTATCTTTTAATTCCTCATAAAAGTGATGACAGATGAATTCATCTTTAAAGTGAGACAAGTTAAGAATTCGAGGAAACCCATAACCAGCAAACTGGTTGATAATTTAAGAGCATGGTAAGTTCTAAAGGACAGATGCAAGGCAAGTCTTCTTGCGAATTAAGGCAATGTTCCTGAGATCGCTTTCCCAGTACGGTGTATGCGTGTAATTTGATTTATGTGAAAACACTGTGCGAAATTTTACATAACATAGTGACGGCATAATGAACATTAAAAACATATTTATGCTCATGTGTTTGTCCGTATGTAGCATAAATTATATTCAAATTGACAGTGACAATGCGTAATCAAAGAGAGTGAAACAATACTACACCAATACTACGACCACGATTACTACTAACAAATGCCTGATTCTTTTTCATCAACTTCAGAGAGAATTTGTCAGCCTTATAGTCATCATTTGTCATTACTTTCGGAAAATACATTACAACGCTTGGACTTGATAGCAAAAAAAAAAAAAAAAAGAAAAAAAAGATAGCGGAAGTGAAATAATTCGACATAAACAAAGCGGAAATAGAAAAACCAATGATTTCAGTAATTACTGTCGGCTGTGTTAGCCGTAGTTAAAATTAAGTAACGGACAGAAAGGTAGACATAAACGAAAAAGCAAAAAACAAGTTAAAAAAAGAGAAAAACAAGAATGATATAATTTATTGGCCACGGGTGCCAAAGAATGTTTAATTATAATAAAGTGTGTACTGCGACAACAACAACGCCTCCGGCAACAGTATGGCAGGGCAGTCACTATACAGCTTCCATCAAAGAGATTGAAGCATTGCGTCGCGAATTCGGCTTAGATATCCGTATGTTAGAGAAACATTTAGTGCCGCGTTATAAATGCTCTCGACCTCAAGCTAGCGCCCGCAATAAATTAGTTAATTATTCGGAATCTAAACGATTTTGCTCCAACAAGGCAAACGATTCGACGCTGACGGTACGAACCGATTGGATTTTACGTTACAGTGAATGTAAAGAAAACTTTCATCCATGGTCTCAGGACAGCTTTAAAAAGCGCTTCGCACAATTTGATTTAGTACCTTGGCGTAAATGCCGATCAAAGCTTGACTTAACAACGCAAATTGATTTTAATAAGGGTTCAATGGAAATTCCGAACAATATATTAAATCGTCTTGAAAAACTCGAACATCGTCAAAATCGTCGTCAATTAAAAAAGACTATAGTGAAATCAGCATCAGATGTTAAATCGCGACGATTTGTACGGGTTTGTTTGATGTTCTCCATTGAGTTGCGTCATCGAAAAATGGAATTTCTTAAGCAAACATCTCTACCTCGTCGTATATTTAGGCAAAAATTGTATCAAAGTGCTTGTGATATCGCCGAATATGAACGAATTCTAACACACGCCTACTCAAGTATTGACGATCATTTGGGTTATTTCGGTACTCGTCAGTTGGGTCAGTCGGCAAGCCGAACTGATTCAGCGAAACCTTTGCGAACACTTCAATATTTTAAAACCGAATACACATCAGTGGAATTTCAAAATAATCCCTCTACTGATGATGTTGGTGCAGATGTTACATGCCCCTATCCAGTTGCAACCAAATCTTCCCATTTGTCCGTGGAGTTATTGCTACGTAATCAAATAGTGCCATGCGCGAAATGTCGCACGAAAGCCATTCAGTTAAGGTAAAATATCCGTTTAGACGAACTAATTGGCAGCGCTAGTGTTTTAAACTGATCTGAGAAGAAAGTTGTGGTGGATTATGTGATTTTGATGCTTTTAATGCGTTCTAGATATTGTTCTAGGAATCTAGAATTCAACTAACGTTTGCCATGGAAATGAATCTTTTTTTAATAGTGTCAGTTGAGCACTTCCTCCAACTGTAATATCGATATTTAGTGTAAGCTTACATGCCATAGAAACGAGCATTTCCTTCAATTCACTTTTTTGCATATACTTTGCTTTAAGGACACGTTCTTGCCTTGCGATGCGTGATGTTTGCGCGATATGTTTTTCACATTGTAATGTTTTGTTTACACTCTGTTGTGATAGTTCTTTCAGTTGTAAAGTTTTTATACGAAAAAATAAAATCGATGGTAAATTTTGCTTCGCTTTCTTTGTAAGCAAAACAACCTAATTTAGTTTGACTTAGTAAATTCTCACGGATGATATTTTCCAAAGCTATCCAGCGTTTCAATACAAGAGTCTTCTAGATTGGCTGACTGACGCATCCATTTACGTATTGATTTCATATAGAGAGTAGTTCCAGATTCGAAAATCCGATCACAACTTCTAAAAGGACTTTTCTTAATGGAAAGGTTAAAATGAAAAAGTTCACATTTAATTTGGCTTTTCTCAGAATTTACCTTCGAAGATGCCCAACTACCAATACAAAACTTTTCATTTAGATTTGATCTGAAATATATTAGAAATTAATAAACACCTTTTGTATATCAGTCATCGACCGAACTGAAAACCTAAAGACACAATCGAATATTTAAAAGTCATTTAGTCTACATTCAGGTTACAGTTTGGTTTATTTACATAGCAATCAGTTGATGAGATTTTTTTCTGTACATAGAAACTCTGATTCTTGAATGTCTTTATAATGAACTGAATTCTGTATTCGTTGTTCTATATGGGAATAAATTACATCTCGAAAATTCATATATTTTGTGACTTGAATTTGTTGCATGCACGTGATTTTTCACTTGGGTTTGTTGCATGCGCGTGGTTTCAGGGCTACACAGGGCCCTGAAACAACCTGGGAACGTTGCGCAAATTTCTTTGAAAAGATGTTCACTGATTGAAATTTACGGTTTTTTTTTTTTATAATGTCATTAGAAAACTTTTCACAAAACGAACTCTACTACACCTAATTCTCTTTTTACACGATAGATACGTTCCCAAAAAATACGTGTAAAAAAAATTCGTTTAAAAAGAGAATTAGGTGTAAACAATATTAAAAAGTTCTTGTTAGAGTTCACTTAATTTATTTCGTGCTTACACATTTTAATTCATTAAATATTTTATAACAAATAACTTCTACTTTGGAAAAGAAAATTCCTCGAATATTAAAAATCATGTTAAAACAAATTAATTCGTGTAAAAAAAAAAATTTTTTTCTTTTGGACTCGTGTTAATTCAAATTGGTGTAAAAAAAATCGTGTAAAAAGAGAATTAGGTGTATTTACATTTTTTATACAATTTAGATAACTCGATAAGGTTTTAAGCAAGTGAAACTTATCTTTTATTATTATTGCTTGAACAAAGTGAAATTAGTTGCAATATTTGAAAAAAAAAAAAAAAATAATAATAAAAAGCAACGCAATAACAAATTAAAAAATCCCTAAACTTTTAGTTATGCGAGCTACCTAACGTATATATACATTAAGCTTGATTGAATTTATTACTTCTACAATGCCATAGATACATAACATATACAATTACGTTTATTAATGTTTATGTACGAAAACGAATACACTAATAAACAATAACCCGTCGAAGTAACTCCAAGTGTCCAGGATACAATATAGAGTTCGAAAGTAAACCACAACAAACCGTAGGAACAGCAATCAGACCAGATCAGGCTTTGTAATATAAAATTAAATTTTTTTACTTTTAGAACTGACGCCGATGGGAAATTATAAAAATTCAAATAATCATCAAATGATCGACAACAAGAAATGGGTGATAGAGTTCAGACAGAGAGTGCGTATTTGTGGTAATCTAATAAGCCACTACTTACGGGCTACTCTTGCCGAAGTATGAAAGTCAATCTCGGTTAATAAAAACGTCGAATTACACTCATCAAATTGCACTTTTATTATCAAAGAGATACATAATCAGCTACGTCTACTCTCCTAGCGAGGAAGGTAAATAAGCTTAAGACAACTCTCATAAGGAGGTACTGACGCATTCTATCTCAAGTCTTGCAAAGCAAGTTTTTAAAAAACCTTTTACGCAAACTAGAGTTCGGCAACCACATCTTCACGGAATTATCCAATATAGGTCTAACAAATGCGGTAAACAATCTCTTGCTAATATAAGGATCGTTAAATTCGTACGATCAATGCCTAATTAATCCCAGCAGAACTTTCGCTTTGTTAACGGATGCTTCGACGTGCAATCTAATATTAAATTTAAAATCAAGTATAGCCCTCAAATTCGTGAAGTTCGAAACCGAGTCCACCTTATTGGTATCAATCCATAGCTAGCGAAGCTTTCCCAAAAAACCGCTAATTGTTTGCATTTTTTAAAGTTAAGTGACATATTATTGTATTGTGTGGAAGGTTCAGAACGCACATCGTTACTCCTCTCCCAGGTATTGAAAATATAAATCTTTATACATTTGCAAGTAAAATTCTGTTGTTGATGTGTTTCTGCTTCTTCCCTTTATAAAGCAAAATTTTCATAAATTTCCAAAATCAAATGCATTTTATAAGCTTTTCAAATACGCTTTGCCTTAATTGAATGAAACGTTTAAATTCATAAAAATAATCATTGCAGCCTTTTAGGCTGAAACTACAAACGGCACTAAATGTTTAAGAAATAAACTTGCTATATATGCATGCAGCATATTAGGAGGTATGAAATGTTCGCAGTGTTCATAGTGTTGTAGGCAACCCGTCTGATTAAGACTCATGTCAGGTGCAGACGTTAAACACCCACAGATATATCTGTTCATATATTTTACAACAAAAATTATAAAATTAAAAGAAGAAAAATACGCAGATATCTCATTAATGTACTTGAAGCGCATATTTGCTTACGGGCGAATTGTTATTCCAAGTCTAGGGTAATTTGTTAAATTTGATTGCGGGTAGATGCTTTTCTTTGCTTGACGAAGGCAAGAAAGTTTTCATCTTCGGCTGTTAACTTATTTTAATTAACTTTTGCATTGAATTTCATGCTAATATTATTAGTAGTTAGTGAGAATATACGCTTGTTTACTTTTATTTAAAAAGTATAGTTTTCTGTGCGGTTTTATCCCTTCAGGGCACAGACCGATGTTCGAGAATAGACAGAAGTCACTTCGAGCTTGATCAGGCGAATAGAACGGTGGCAGAGCGGCCTGAGTTGCATTTCTCAAACAACCAATGCATTAGGAAAACGTGCTAGGCTATTAGCTTCATTCTAATGATAGTCCTTGTCACCAGCTTGATCTGGCAGAAAAAATCCGCCATAATGCGTGACACGACAACATTTGGAGAAAACTTAGTTCTACAAGCCTTTGATCAAGGCATATTTTTTAACGCAAAGTTACTCTCCGATGCCAACTGCAAGGGTTTAGAAAAATTGGAAAATCAAAACTCGCATCTGGTTATTGTATTCATCAACTGAATTGTTCAATGTAAGCAGCAAGTAGCAATACATCAAACAATTCAATAATGATGCGGGTATTTTCTTGTCACAGGCATCACTTTACCAACGGAAGCCCTTTCTGGAGCCTTGATAATTAAATGCATGTTTTAAAATTTCATTTTTTACCCAAATGTGATTTGTAGATCTGTAGATCTCTAGATATGTGTGTATGAACATATATAACTATTTTAGATTTGTGACCGTCGACGGTCATCTCTAAATCGACGCAAAATTTTGAATAGGTAGATTTTATTAAGTTTCCAAGAGAAACAAAACAATTGTTGCATTCTGAATTCCCAACTAAGGATAAAAAGAATCGAAGAAAGTTGTAGGACTTTATTGTAAGTAAAAATAGTGCAAATCTCTATAGCAACTGAAAAATACGGGCATGTACGAGAAGTACAATTGAGTTGCAACATCGTTGGAAGCGAGGCCTCGAAACCTAGTTGTGGTGTATGCCACTTTTAAATTGCGTAAAATAAACGTTTTTCTTCTTCTTTTTTTTATGGCGTAATTTGAGAGCAGAAATCGTAAGAATTCCTAATTGGAAAGACCAGTTAGCAGTTAGTTCTTTTCACTATGTGATTGAAATATGTCTTTATGTTCTTCTTATCTCCAACTTTCAATAATTAAAAGTAAATTGTTCAAGATTTTCATAGCTGCACACATACTCAAGCGGAAATATTAAGAGAAAAGTAATAGATTTTCTCCAACAGAGCGAATGGATGGATACGTATGTGACTTGATGTATGTCTGTATGTATGTACCATATGTACTAGATACATATTTGCAAGATATATAGAATAACTGGCGCTGTTATTCGGTTGCGAATTTCACAAGGAGTTAATATCACCGGTGTAATTAAAACGATAACGAATATCGATCAAAATTTGGATACAAATATAACGTTTTAGTGCGATTGGTTACCCATATGATTTGCTTCTTTTGCTCCTTTTTGTGACGCCGGAAGAATTCCATAAAAAAACTACAGTCACAATTCGGACTTATATATACCATCACAAAGATTTCGATTATTCTGTTAAATGGAAAGATTTAGTGCTCCGATAAAAAGATGGTAAGAATTTGCCATTTAAGTTATGTTAGTTCTGAGGCTGACATCTGGCATCTATTTCAAATTTTACTTCTCTACATCTTCACTAGTTATTATGCGTTACGCGCATTTGAAAAAGTCCGAATTTCGCGACTGCGCATTCATATGGGTTCGATTACTCGCTGAAATGGCCTCGAAGAAGCAATCCATTGGGAGCGAAGTCTTTTCGGCAATGCAAAAACCAAGATTTCGACAAATAGTTTCACGCAAGCGGTGCATAAAGCTCTAATAACATATCTTGTTAACCCTTTGGCCGCGCGACAAATGTTCATTACGAGCAGCTGTTCGGCAGATGAAGAAACTTCGTTCAGTTAATTTTTAATCGCAGTATATTTACCAGGAAAGAATGTGAAGATATCATCGCTGTATCCGCATGTTTCGTATTGCATTAGACCATCTGTACACTAAAATTGACTCTTAAACAGTATACCCAACTCTCTTTTTACACGATTTGTTTTACACGAATTTGATTTAACACGAGTTCAAAAGAAAAAAAATTTCTTTTTTTACACGAATTATTTTGTTTTAATACGATTTTTAATGTTCCAGGAATTTTCTTTTCCAAAGTAGAAGTTATTTTTTATAAAATATTTAATGAATTAAAATGTGTAAGCACGAATTAAATTAAGTGAACTCTAAGAAGGATTTTTTTATATTGTTTACACCTAATTCTCTTTTTACACGAATTTTTTTTTATACGTATTTTTTGGGAACGTATCCATATAAATGTTTTTGGTTCACTTTTGTAGAAAGTAAGCATTTGAGAGAGAAAATCCGAGAAATGGTTGTTACGGAAAAAAAAGAAGGTCAAGAATATTTGAAAATACATTCGCTTAAATCAAATCGGCTAACTAATTGATTTATGGGTTAAAGAATGTAAAATACATACAGTTTTGAAATGAGTTTATTTATATTAATCGTAAAATTAATTTATTTTCAATTTTAGAACAACTAGCGATAATGCGTCACAAGTAGATACTGGAAATCTTATGCGTTACTATAATAATCACAAAAAGAAAATGCATTCACATCAAACGGATTCATATGACTCATCAATGCACTCGGGCAGTATTTCATCGATAGAAAGGCCTAATGGAGGCGCATTAGCGTTGCATTATGCAGCAGCGCGAGGTTGCTTAGATTGCGTGCAATTATTAGTAGCAGCATCACCAGATATTTGGTAAGTTTTTAATTCAATTTTTAAAAAAAAACAGAAAATCTCATCACGAATCTAATCACAAATTAAAATTTTATTAATTATAAATGAATCAATAAAATACATGCATGTGAACATAAATCTATTAATAAATGTTTATAAATATCTGGTATCTTAAGTGTTATCATGATTTCATTTAAGATATGTTTTCATTACTTTCAAGCATTTTCTCAAGCTAGCAAAGCACAAAAGAAACACATCTTATAAATGTGAAGAAGGTATGATGGCTTTTGTAGTAGATACCTTTTGTAAATTATTTTGCAAACAATTACTCGCATAGGAAGTGCAGGATATGTAAAGTCGAGTGTTGAAGCTTCGAATATAAAGAAAATTACGATTTGTGTATGAACGTAACTTGAAAAATGTGTTGAACTTAAGCAAAGGTTACAGGTACGCATCCAGGAAACTTACGCTTCTAGGGAATTTTTGCAAGAGTTGAGTCTGCGGCTTTTACTTCACTACGTACTTACTTACTTACTATTTACTTGACTTACTTGGGCGCTTAAATCTGCCTTTAGATTCTTCTACTGATAGTACCACTATGTCGGTTGCAAACCCAAGACAAGCATGGCGCGGTCGATGATGCCGTCGATGTAGGCAGCGTAAAACGGCTTATGATTAGAGGATTTTGTGGAAGTTGAAGCCTTAAACAAAGGATTGTTAGGATCCTTTGCGTACGACTATTCAAAAAGGTTCGTTCTGGATAGATACGCATGACACACAATAAGAAAAATATTCATTTCCTCGCTAAACTGTTCCTGGGATTGACAGATCACTCAATAAGTCTTCTTCCTGGCATATACACCCAATTATCTTTTTACACGATTTTTTTTACGCGAATTTGATTTAACACGAGTTCAAAAGAAAAAAATTTCTTTTTTTACACGATTTTTAATATTCCAGGAATTTTTCTTGAATCTCATAAAGCAAGGAGCGAGATTTTTCGACGAGTGTACGAATGTGTAAGCACGAAATAAATTAAGTGAACTCTAACAAGAACTTTTTAGTATTGGTTACACCTAATTCTCTTTTTACACGAATTTTTTACACGTATTTTTT
Source organism: Glossina pallidipes (assembly GCA_000688715.1). Classification (NCBI taxonomy): domain Eukaryota; kingdom Metazoa; phylum Arthropoda; class Insecta; order Diptera; family Glossinidae; genus Glossina; species Glossina pallidipes. The sequence goes on along the minus strand of KK499853.1, from coordinate 918,868 downwards.
GGGAACGTATCTATCATGTAAAAAGAGAATTAGGTATATATGACATACTCGCTATTGACAGACCCGTATGATGCCTGGATAGTACAACTTTTCAAAGAATACGTGTCAGAATTTCATGACATTTCGCCCGTAATAAGTATAGATGTCAATAAGTTTAAAAAAAGATTACACTTGCTTGTGGTGCTTGCTTTCGTCGTGATTTTTCCCAAAAACCTTATAATGCTTATATTATAGCACTTTGCTGTGGCATTTTCAACATGCCGTTTTATGTAGAGCGTGGAGGTGAAAATAGTGTCATCGAATCATTTTTCAAAAGAGTTCGTTTTCAGGTTTAAATAGGTTACTGCACTAACCTTTATAAAAATAATTCGACAAAAACAGCCTGGATTTTAGATAGACGTTCGGTAGTTAGATAGTGCTTTAGTATATGGTTCCGAAAAGGGCTCAGAAAATAATTCGGAAGATTGTTTTGGGTTGTTTGGTATAACAAACTGTAACAAACTATAGCAACTTGTTTTCCCCGTCGCTTACATATGAGCAAATTTCAAGCACCACACGTTGTGTAGAGATGATGCATCGTTCTGCGATTTATCATTTAACAATTATTCTTATATCTAAATGATTTTGTCGTTAAGTAACCCAATTAAATCGATATTCAGTAAATACCTTTACACAAATTTCATCTGATCTATCGAGAATAGCTCGTAACTTTTTCTTAAGCCTGATTTTTAACCTTAATTGGGAACGGCTTAACCATCAATTCATTTCCCGTTATTTTTCGTATAGATAGCTACGGTTGACGTATAGTAACGCTTTCAAAAAACATGTGGTTTTAGGGATTTTTGAGTAAAGCAAATTACAGGACCGCAAGGCAATGGAAGTTTTGCATAAAGTTTTATTGTTTCATTATAGGCCGAATGATATTCTTTGCTAACAAAAAACATTTTCTAACGTTTTTCATACGAACATACCAAGGAGCAAGACAAAAAAAAAATGTTTTTAACGAAATACTTTTTTTTCCCAACAATAACAACTGTTTCGCTTACTATTTCATTCAATTCGATATGGACGATTGGACGATTGGACGATTAAACTCGGTTTAATCTCTTGTTCATTTTCGATTTGATAGAAACTAGAATTCAGACGTCAAGTATGGCTCAATCTTCAACACACAAACGCACGAACGGTGATAAGTCGTTTTGAGTAGTAGCAAACGATACTATATCTAAATGGCCTGCCTATATGTCACAAAGTCTTCTCGATATCTTATGCTGATGAAGAGAATGCACGTAAACCTTTCTAAAGTTTGGTCAGCATATTTTTTTGGCTTAATTGCAGGCTTTGAAATTTAGGAAGTTTTCGATGATTTAAATAGATATTATACTTATTTGCTATCCTTATTAGAAACCTATATATAGGTGTATATACATATAGTAGTAGTAGTAGTAGTAGTAGTAGTTTAGCCAAGATAGCCGTTAAATTAGAACACAATTTAATGCTCCATAAATAATTCTTATAGAATATTATACTACAAGTGGTATGTGTGTGTGTGTGTGTGTGTGTGCGTGCGTGTGTATGTGTA
>KK499853.1:901396-917235 GCA_000688715.1 Glossina pallidipes | reverse complement strand
TGTGTGTGTGTGTGTGTGTGTGTGTGTGTGTGTGTGTGTGTGTGTGTGTGTGTGTGTGAATGTGTCTGTAGTACATAGTTTGTAGTGAAACGAGAATGGCATGTTTTTCCCAGTAGTAAGCGGTTTTTCCTATCAACTGACCGGTATTTTTCGCGCATGCATTTTCCGAAACCAATGTCTAAAGTTGCACATGCATGCTCGCATGCATGTGTTCTAAGCAGATCGTCACACATGAACATTCATTCATGCGGTACAGCATCTTTTAGAGCAAAACTCAATTGACGAGCTTTACACTCAAATGCAAAAATTCTTAAAACTAAACTCAATTTTGTTTAAATCTAACGCGCAAACTTGCTACTTGTTAGGTATTAAACTGTTCAACGCTAACTTTCAGACACACAAATGGGGAGATTCGCTATAATAGATTGCGTTGATTTCTCGATTTTCTTCCATTTTCTTCTTATTGCATTCTAACCATTTCAATAACATATTTATCCCGTTGCTTGTTAACCCACTGCCCCTCTTTGCATATGATCTATGCATAATATGTGCAAAATTTTTTATTGTAAAGTGAAATTATTTGTAAAATTTAATAAACGTATTTTTGTGTCACATAAAATTTAAAAAAAAAATCGATTAAAACTTTCACTAAAGGGGGAGTTGAGAGAGGACTAAAACAATAATTTTTATCTTTCCATGTCTGGCATACACTTTACAAATCTGACAAATTGTGTTTATTTTCTATTAACTTTTGAAATCCTTATGTGCTCTCCATGCGCTTGTAGCTTCATAAATTTAGTTAAAATCGTGATTGAATTTTTGAAAATAGTTCAGATTAATAGAAACGCCGTGACTTCCGTAAGAATCAAATCGCAAAAGCAAAAGGTAGACGATATTTTTCTCAGTTGTCTTCCATTCTAAGAACTATAAAACGTAATCGGTGCAATAAAATTTATGATGGGGTTTACCCAAGCAGGAAACAAACCCGGTTCTAAGATAAGTAAATATATTATAGTGGGCTACGGCTAACCATTAAATGTCTTACGCTACTCTCTTTAACACAGTTATTAATATATATACGAAGAAGCAGTCCGATCCAAACCATTTTCAATGGCGCTCGTCCAAGGATCAAGGCACGGCGGTTTCATCAAAATATCTCAAAAATTGCGACTTTTAGGTTAAACACAAAAAGTAGAAGACGGACGGACAAGCTTAAATCCATTCAGAAATTTGCTATGAATCGATCTGTACAATAAAAGATGGGTCTATCTCAACTGCTTCTGGGTATACATCTAATTCTCTTTTTACACGATAGACACGTTCCTAGATAATACGTGTAAAAAAATCGTGTGAAAAGAGAATTAGAACAATATTAAAAAGTTCTTGATAGAGTTCACTTAATTTATTTCGTGCTTACACATTTTAATTCATTAAATATTTTATAAAAAATAACTCCTACTTTGGAAAAAGGGAATTATATCTGGAATTCATAATTATAAAATCGTGTTAAAACAAAAGAACTCGTGTAAAAAAAGAAATTTTTTTTCTTTTGAACTCGTGTTAAATCAAATTCGTGTAAAAAAAATCGTGTAAAAATAGAATTTGGTATACATTTACACAAACTTAATATACCCTTTGAACACAGTGTAGGTTATAAAAAAAAAAGAGGCGAATATGTATCTAAATAAATGCCATAAAATAATTCAATTGATAAATGCAGAAATCAGATGCGAGCATTAATTTTGCGATTCCTCTGAATCTTGGGGGGTTACGAAAGTTTAATTTTGCGTTAAAAGTATTTTCTTGTAACATGTATATCACAAGCCCTATAAAATACGATGCGGTAATCAAAAAGTAGAAAAATTAAGTGTGCTTCGAGTATCGTAGAGGGGCCCCACTATGAATACCTCGACCTACCGGGCTAAGTTGGTGGTAAGGAATATTATTACAGTGTTATGAGAGTTCTTTTTACCGGAAATTCAACCCAGATCTTTGTGCTGCTGCCTTATCTGCCTGAGTTAGCTATGCTTGGCTTCTGGCTTTGCTCAAAATTGAGAAAAAATTCCCTCTTTCGACGTCGATTGAAGAGACAAAACCCAGACGAAAAATGCATCTTTAGTTAACATTAGATTTAGGGAACTCCGTCAATTTCCGAGATTGCTTTAGTTTCCTCTAGACTGCCGCCGTATTTGTGAACATATAGAAATCATTTTCTAAACTTGTATTCCTAATCGATGAAGGGGTGCTTGTGCCAAAGTAGAACTTGCTGTCTTCATTTTTGCGATCGTGATATTGTGATTCACAATATTTATCCGTCAAATTGACACGACTTTCGTAGAAATAGGTGTCACAATACAATGTCGCATTCGCATCAAAACAGTAGAAGTGGGCGTGTGCCAGGAAAAAACAGTACACCTATACATTTACTGCATTATATCAAAGTAAGTTTTTATGTAATAACAACGTCTGCTTTCTTGTAATTTTACAAAATTATTCCAATACAGTGACATTAGTATTACAAAATTTGGACTTGATTGATCTATTTTTTGGATCTTACCTCATGTAAGAGTTTTTGGACAAAAAATTCTCTTATTTGGTATTGGATCGTAGCAAAAAATAAAGAAAAATTAGTCTTATGAAGACTGGACCATGTTGGCGCATGTTTTAGCCCCCACTTTTCGTATAGCGAAACTTTTATTAAATGCTTAACTGTAGATTGCGACTTCATGCCTTTAGCATGTGAACATTTAGAAGGAATCTGATAAGGTTTTATGTTAAATTGTCAATCGCGTTTTAATATTTTCAACAAATTAACAGTTAATCAATCATTCATTCATTTCTTAAAGATTTGATTCAAAACTTTAATCATTTTCAAAAAGTTTGTGTTGATTTTCAGGCCAGAGGTGCAAGCATAAGGCATAAGTTTTCTTTACAATTTCGATTTTCTTCATCCGCTTTTGTAACAAAAGATATTTCAATCAGAGACGAGAAGCGCACACCCAATCGAATGATCCGGTGGAACGATCAAATGTCCTCACAGTATATAACAATGATTACAAGTGCATATATTTACCGGCTTTAGATTTTATTCGTAAAGAATAGAATGACAAAATCAACATACATTCGGCTACGGGCGGTACACGCAAAACCTTTCCATCACCGAATGTATATATTTGCTACCTACTCTTTAAGCAAAGATGTAATCGTTATTACTCAAGCAATTTTTAAGGTTTTTTTTTTTTTTTATTATTATTTCGTTTTCTTATACTTCCTTTTCCTTTCTGTCGTAAAATAAATGATCAGCCTTGTGCTACTTTTATTTGCCACTGATATATGTTAAGATAAGTTCAAATTTTATAAATATATACTTAACTTGTCCAACTTGATCGACTATAACGTTATTTATTTATTTACTTACGTATTTGTTATTATTTTTTAATTTTTTTTTTTTTTTTTTTTTTTGAAATTACGTACGATATGCATACACAGTGTAGACGTAAACATGCAAAGTACTTTATAATACGTTTTAATATCATATTAATTAATGCGATAACGTGATTAATAACCGTAATAAACACATCATAACACCTACGATACGACGTTAATGAATAATGCATTGAATATAATATCGGTAACGTTACGTATAACTGGGTACGTGCACCCATTTCTATGTGCACAAGCATTAAGTTTTGAACTAAATTTCCCTATACGCGCAAAATATCAAGCAATAATTGCTTATGTATAGAAGCATACCATACTCCTATAGAAATTGTTAAAATGCTAAGTCATTTACCGCGTTTGCACGGTCAACTCCGTTTCCCAAACTATCGGAACGATTGAAAGCTTTAAGTTAATGACTGCATGCTTAGAAATGCACGTAATACGAGTACTGATTATGGCCAGAAATTATAAGAAATTTTCCCAATTTTTAATGAATGCGTGCACTCTTTTTGCGTTCATCTTACTTCTTCCATTTCCGTAGTAAATTAATTGGAAATTCAGGATCGAATCTCTTTCTGTCCGTCTTTCCGCGTATCGGAGAAATTTTCTTTTCCGTTTTCAAGAAGACTTCTTATGCTGTATATGCGCAGGTATTTAGAGCAAGAAGATGTAAGACCTATGGACCCCTAAGGTGAAGATATGGTGGATATATGGAAAGAATAGGTGGATTTGTGATCCGGAATGCACGGAAGATCCGAACACAAGCATAGCTTAATGGTACGTAAGATTTTTATCCTTCGTTCAAGAGATATTTGCAAGTTGTCATCGACTCCGCCTTGATAGCCGAAAACGGTCTGCCGGGTAGTTTCATAGTGGCTGTGATTCCACGAAAACTGCAGAGCACTAAATGTTAAGATTGGTGGTAATCCATAAGCATGCCCCTGTTAGGAAATTAGAGGAACATCCATCTTAAACTCTATAGACGCCTGTACATCATCTAGACTATAATGGCAGTTTCTATAGCTCCAAAACTTGAATTCCGAAGTGTTTTCTATTCACACTTTACAATAAAGGCTGCGGTCACGATTCCCATGTGTCTGATGTCTTCTCACGTATTTTTGCGTTTCCGCTACGCATAGCCATTTCAACACAGCATTGTACGATGATATGTTTGCGCCCAAAGTCGATCAAGTCTAATGAGAATAGTTGGCATTAGATCATTTCTGCAATCGCTCCTTCTATAATGATTTACTTTGGAAAAAATTGTTGTTGCCATTTTTAATATTTCACGAGAAAATTCGCTAAAAAAACGATTAGTTTGAGCTACAAAATCAATATGGATTTTTAAAAAGGAGTAGGACGATTTTCTGCAAAACCTTTCCAACCAAAAATTCGACATTACATGGTAGCCAAATATAATTTGTCGTAGTATTTTATAATGAAAGTTGATTCAACATAAAGTGATGTCACAATTTAATGTACAATATCCAGGTTTGGATCGATCCATTTTGTGGTTTCCTGAAACTGTAATTTTTGTTGTGTAATGTTAAAATTAAATAAAGGATGAAAGGAAAGATGGAAAACAAATTGACTTTGCTAAATGTGGTCAACATGTGGTTCACATTTTGCAGATTGTTATCAAAAGAAGAAGATGTTTAGATAGAGATGCACTACGGTATGAGAGATGCATTGAACGGTATTCAAAAGCCGGCCATAAGGTACTAACTCGTTTTCGCGACTGTAAGTGCGTTCTCTAAGCGGAATTTTCACTTTTTTCAGATTCGAACTCTGGTCATAAACTATGAATACCTCTTTTAAGTTGCAAGCAAGACCGACGAGCAATGCAAGGGAGCAAAGCTTTTGCTTCGCCGAATACTGCTGCTTGTTATAGGCATTGCCGTTAATTTATATGGCTTTTCAGCTTTGACTAAGTACTTTTCGGTTAATATCATTCCGATTTTCAAGTCGATTTACGAGATAAATACGTGCTTGAAAGTAAGCTGACAACGCAGTTAAGCGAAAAGTCCGATAATTATTAATGCATGTAATTGCGTGTGTGTCTGCTATGAAATGATCGGGTGAAAAAACAAAATCTTACAAATTATGAGATAAAACAACAACAACAAATATTACAATAATATCAATAATAACAATAAACGCAACAACAACAACAGCAATCTGTAATTTGGATGAGTAAAAGTTGCAATTTAGTAAGGAGAACATGTCTGCTGTTGAATTTTGAAGAATGGAATAAACCAATAAGTAATAAATCATTGGCATAAAAGAATTCAGAAGAACATATGAAAGTGCTCTCCTGCGGGTTTACGTTACAAATACAAATCTCTCTAACAAATAAAATTTGATTAATAAACGGAAAAATTAAATGCTTAACAACAGTAATTCGGTTCATATGCGAGTGAGTGTATTCGGTTATGATATACAAAAAATGCAACTAAATATAATCATATGTGTGTGTGTGTGCTTATATCAATGAACCAACAAAAGCGCATACAATAAGCATAATACGTATAAGCATATGCTGTGCCACATATACCTACCTACCTATATGCCATTTGAGTGGATTTACAAAAAAAAAAAAAAAAAAAAAAACTCAATGTTTTGACTTTACCGTCAGTCGTCTACGCTTGAGCTCGGTTCGATTGGTCGCATTTGATCTATTCATGCGCGATTATTAGAAACGAGTGGTGGTGGTTTGTCTTTATCGTTTCTTGTCTATGCGTGTGCGCGTTTATGCGCATGTGGCTGAGTTTTGCGCAAAGAGACGACATTCACACTTATTCGAATGGGACACTAAGAGCAAATTAACCAAGAAACCAAGAAACATCAAAACGGTCGCATTCAAAAAACAAACGGACTTTTAACGGAAAAGCTGCTTAAAGTGTCTTTAAGTGAAATCAAAAGAAAAAATTGCCTCAAATCAAACGTGACCTTAACGAGCGTTATATCTTCGCGAGTCTGAAATTTCGATTGTTTTTTTTTTGTTTTGTTTTGTTTTGTTTTGTTTGTTTATCGCAAAAGGAAACATTGTTCCTTAATTTACGTTAACTTGAACAACTGATGAGCATTCAATAAGTTTTTTTGAAAAATTTTTGTTTATTTTGTAAAGCATAAGTAGCTCGAGACGGGCGTTTTTGCTTGAAGAGTGACCATTTGAATGGATTTTATTTATTATTTTGTTGTTTGTTTAAGACGATAACATTGTTATATATATATATACATATATATATATTGTGGTTGTTGTTTTTTGTGTGGCATATAGCTTCAGTTTGGCTCCAGTCTACTGCTCTAATATAGTTGTTGTAATAGTTGTTTTAAAAATTTAACGAAACGTAACGAAATCATTACTTTTATCGGGCTTCGCGTTCAGCAAATAAAAGCCACGAAAAAACAAAAAAAAAAAAAAAAAAAAAATTAAATAATTAAAAATATAAGAGCAACAAATAAATGCTGTGATTTTCATGAGCTAGTTTTTTCAATTTTTTTTTCTTGCTTCTTTTCTTTCTTTCCAAGAAACCGCAAACAAAATGAAAAGGTAGTTTATATTTGCTTGCATTACTTTTGCTATTGTTGTTATTGTTGTTTTTCCTCATAATTTTTTGTGCATTGAAGTGATTTGATATAAGCAAAACATTTATGCATGTATGGGTGTGTTGTGTGTGTTGTGTATTTCTTTTTATAAACACAAAAGCATATTCCTACATATCTATCTCTATAGCTATCTATCTATATATAAAAACAATAATCAAGCATACGTTTCTCGATGCAACAAACCAACATCCATAAATTGAAGCTCATAACAGCTCGGACCAATTTTTCACAGTTATATAGATTATTCATCTGTGTTACACTTACTTCTTCTTCTACGATATTTAGCCAAGCGACTCTATGTTTTCTTTAAAGTGCATTTTTTTTTTTTTTTCTACTTCCATCTGCTTCCATTTAAAATTTTCTGTTTTTCTTTTGTTTTTCTTTTGTTGGTGAAAACACTGCCATCGGTTAAACAATTAAAATAGATGCAAACTTACCATTCATTCATCAGCATCAGCATACGTTTATGTTGTATAAAAAAGAAAAAATAAAAAAAAATATAAAAAAAATCCAAGTATTATCTATAACGCGGGTGTACTCTGTCTACTACTACTCATCATCGATTTGAATATTCATCAATCAAAGCAATAAATAGAAAAGAGAGGAAAAAAAATCATAAAATATATCCAATAAATTAAAATTTTTTTTTTTTTTTTATGTGTTTTTCATTATAAAGTGTTGGGTAAAATTGCAAAAAGAGATAAATAAGAAACAAGAAAAAAAAATTACTATAAAAGCGCTAACAAAGCAATAAAAAATAAAAATAACAATAATAATAATAACAAGAAATACGCAAAACAATATTAAATAAGTAACACATAATTAAAGAGGAAATTATTGAATATGTTCCCCTTAGGACGAACATTAAGTTTTGATTTTGTTGTAGTGCGAAATAAAAGTGCAGATGCATCTTGCACTTGCATTGAGTTATGAAATGAAAACACAAGTGTACAAGTGTAGAAGACAGCCCCACTGTCACGTGCTTATACCTGATAAGAAACTTCTTTTGGATATATTCAGGAAATTTTCAGTTTTGCTTTGTGCGAAATCGATCTAAGATCTACTTAAGTTTAGTTTTTAGCTTCGCAACCTTGAAAACAAGAACAATAAGGTGATGGATGATAATTTTACTCATGATAGGATGGGAAGGGATTAACGAGCGGGAAACAAGTGCTAAAACTCAATGAATAGTTAACCAGAGGGTCAAACGTATGGATGGACGAATAAAAACAGGCAGACTAGTGGATAGTAAGAAGGCGGCTAGAAAGACAACTACCTGAACTACGACAAACAGACGGACCGGCAGCAGTAGCAGTGAATAGTTAACCAGGGTTTCAAACGTATGGACGGACGAATAAAAACAGGCAGACTAGTGGATAGTAAGAAGGCGGCTAGAAAGACAACTAACTGTACTACGACAAACAGACGGACGGGCAGCAGTTGTATGAATTGATATTCAATCCGATGGGTACAGGGACTGGGATGCACTCTCGTTTGCACGCATAGACGAAAAAACGCATTTAGTTTGTTGATTATTCAGCAATATTTGCTCTTCTAGCTTAGTTATGAATGAAGACAAAAACTGAAAAATTCGTCGTCTTGAGTTTTCACGTGTCACGTTCACGACATCATTCGTTCATACACAATCGCACAATCCATGTGCATCACCGAGAAAGTAATAATTGCTTTTTAGTAGATTGCGATGAATGTTTCCATCCTTTTTTATATTTTATTCCAAAAGTAGGAGTACTTTGTGTTCTTTAAATCGCTTGGCCGAATTCAAAGGTTTAGCTTTTTTTTCCTTGAGTGAGGAGAATTTTATCTCAGATATGTGTCAACATCCATACCGACATCTTCAGTAAATATTGAGATACATTTGCTTACGTTTATCAAAAAGGAGGTGCATTTTTCAATTTGGTTCTTCAATCAAATCAGATCGGTGTGCCGAAAGAAGTATTATGACTTTTGAAGGCAGGTAACAGTCAGCTTGAACTAAATCGAAGGAAACGAGCAGTTGGGGAATGATATGAGCTGCAATTCTAGTGAAAAAGTCTCGAAAAGCCAGTGCGGTTTGTGAAAGCGTATTATTGTCATGCAACAACCAAAAGTAGTGTCCCCATAATTCTGGGAAATAACTTCACCGAACTTCACTTCACTTCACTTCGATAAAGCCAGAAAATATTCCTTTTCAAGAATGCGTCGCGTTGGAACGCATCACACTATTAATAATTTAAGAAAATTTAATTCTATTATGTATTGGCCGAAGACAGACAGGCAGCCAGAAGGGATAGGCTTACGGGTAAAAGAATAAATAAGTTATTCAAAGTAACGAATGGACAAATGGAGTGAGAGACGAATAGAAATGCAGGCGAACAAAAGTGCGACTAGATAATCAGGAATACATTGATTTGAAGTGAATACTTTGGTGATGTGTTTTATGTTATAGGTGCAGAGAGACGGATGTTCAAACGAATGAATAGACAAAGGATGGTAGGTAAGCCTCTGAGTCAATAGACTCTGAGAGAGAAGGATAGTCGCGTGCATAAATGCATTCATAAGAAAACTCCGCATTTATAAGGCAAGACAACAAATCTCTTAATACTTTTTCTAGTGCTTTTTCTTTTTTGAATAATAGGCATCGAGAGGCAAGACGTATAAGAAATATTTCGACTTTTTACGATTTATTGGGCCAGCTCTTCTATTATTTGCGATTCTATTTTCAACTTCAAACAAAAATATATTTCTTTTCTGTTTAGTCAGAAAAAAGTCATACGCGATAGAGGCCGTATTTTCATAAACATCCTACAAGCTTGTGTACGGTTACAAGACACAACGAATGTCTATTCGAAATCGTTCGTATATCGTATATCTTTCAAATATATATTTTTATAAAACTTGGTCGCGCTTCGCAGGTGAAAGGAGCACAAATTAAGAACCATATGTATAAACTGCATGCTTCTTTATATATGGTTTTTTTACTTCACTGATTTCATTTGAATTTAACATGATATTAATGAAAAATTTAAGGTCAAGTTTAGTGTTTTAAGATAGAAGCCTAACGTTAAAAAAAAAGAGGAAAACCATTAGTTATTTTTTTATACGAATATGGCCAGATCCGTGGACCGACTTCGAATGTAGTTTGATGAGAGGGCAAAAAATCTTTAAATCACCATGCAACGGATTGAACAAATAAAAAAGGAGGGACAAACAAGGAAGTAGACAGACTATCAGACATTGCCAGATCGGTTCTGCCATTCATACACTGATCGAAAATATTGCATATATTATGTAGAAATAAAATTAGGCGTTAGTCTACTACGTTTACGAAGCGGCTTGATTTTTAATAGATGGATAGTGTTAAGATGTTTAAAGTGTAATTGCAGTGGATTGCGGTCTTTGTGGAGAATAAATAATAAAAGGATTTTTGCTTCCTGCTTGCTGCGCTTTATCACGGATACATTACGGTTGACTGTACCATCTAACAGGTAATGCAGCGTTGAACCAAGGTTAGAGACGTAGCATTTCTTTAGGTTATGTGCTGCTGTCACGTTATCATTGCGCTGGGGCTTAGTTGTGTTCAGTTGAGGGTAGACATAAATTTTAGAAATCCTTAGTCTGGCTTACTCTTCGTTTTATGATGGTTACATAATAGCAGACTGTGCAGTCCAATCGAGAAGGTAGCCTTAAATCTATTTTAGACTATGTGTTTTCTCTGGCTGGCGTAACACATTCACTTCTTATGAATTTTGCGCAATATTACGGTAGGATCATGGATTATTTTTCGACAAGGCTCAGTTGATTAATTGCTAGCAATGTTATGAACATATTCGCACATTTCCTTTAATGCCAATGGGCGATGTAATGTACATTAGTAAGATCGCTATGTTTGGGTTTAAGAAAAGCTTGTCGTCATTATACTCACTTATTTTGTTTTAAAGCGAATGTTGATTACGGTTAGATTGCTAGAAGAAATTGTGGGTTTCTCAGCATGATTGAGATTCGGATACTTTAGTTTCATTTTTAGGGCTTCCTGTTCAGTTATAACAATTCCAATGTGATCTCGTAATAAATTACGTATATCTTATGTAGATCGTAACTTGAGCACAATTAAGTGCGACTGTAATATGTGATTTCAAGCTTGAAAGATCCATCAGTAAAGTGCATAATTTTTCAGCCAAAATCGATTACCTTTTGGGCAAGGAGTGCTTTGAAGTGCAGTCCGCTTCTTTGACTGTCATCAACTTGGATGTGTACAATTGCATGGGACTATTAACAAACAGTTTGTTTGTACTTCCCGTTTTCACTTTATGGTTGTAAGAAGATGGTAGATGGTGGCAGATGAACGGCTATAATATGATCCTGCTACCTAGGTGCACCGAAGTTTTTTTCACGACGTTTTGCCAATCCGGTCCTTTCAAATCTAGTTTTAAAGCGACATCATCATTTTTGCGAACGGGCGGAGAGATAGACAGACCAATAGGCAGGCATGCTTAGGGCATTCCGAATTTGACATAGAATTTACATGCTTTAAGGGATTTTTGAAATTTACTTCTGCGCTCTATAAGGTTATTGAAAAAATTTGAATGGTGATGCCCTATAGTATTGGGTAGGTGTGGTCCCATTTTTTCCATTTCTGTACGTCTACTATAGCGTTGTCCGTAGAGTTTGCGTCCATATTTTTGTAGATTTATCGGTTGCAGTTTAGGAATAATGATCAAAAAAAAAGAACAATTTTTTATTCCTTTTGAAGAACAGAAGTATTCTCATTTTACGTAGTACTGTAGATGTGCCGTTCGATCGATTTGGCCCATTTTCAATACCAACCTGCATGCGAGAACTTGCAATGTCTGTACCAAATTTAAAGGCGATAATTTGATTTTTGCGACCAGGAGAATGCTTACATTAGACATTACACGTACGGACAGATGGATAGACTGACATGTTTAGATTGATTCAGAATTTGATGCTGATCAATATCATATATATACTTTGAGAGGTTTCCGAAAATGAATATACCCACGATACTTAGATGATGAGTATAAAATTTGTAAAAGTGTATCTACGAAGGTATAGGAAATTCACAATAAAGTTAAGCTACTATTATTTCCCTCCAACAATGTACTTTTACACACGGTATTGTCATGGAATATTATTCCGATGAGTATGAATTTGCATATTACTGTCCATTAAAATTATTTGGAAAACCCTATAAACCGTCCATAGGGTGTGCTATCACTTTAGAATACATGGAAAACCATTTCACAGTGAAAGTGTTTAAATATGCTGAGTTATAAGGCACTAGACATAAGTACATTGAAAATGTGTATTTATAAGGCATTAAACTAACACTATGGTAATAATAGAGTGCAGGAGGAACAAGTTCAATGAAAATAAATTATAATTGTATTACATTAATGCAATAATTATAAACAATTGTGTTATTAAGCAGAAATATTTCAAAGCAAACTTCCGTGCAATCGTAATCCATTATTAATTACATCTTTTGCTGTTGGCTCACATAAGAATTGAAAAAATAAATATATACATATATGTATATATATATATATATATATATATATAAACATTTCCGCCCTTATTAAGTAACTTATAGAAATGATCAAATCATACTTGTGTAAGACACAATTACGAGTTCATATAAGTTTTTATCAAAGCAAATTGCAATTAGATACAGAATTGATTCAATTTCCTTTGTAAGCTTGGGTTTCTTTTAAAGCCTGTGAAACGAACCGAATCAAAACAAGCAAGACAGTTATATTCGGCGGGGGCCGAATCTCGCATACCCCTCACTATGCTTTTCTAATTCTACTCTCCAAGTTCTTTTATTTGATACCCATATCGCTGGTATTATTAAGAAAAAATTAATCGCGGTGTCTACCGCCACCATCGTATTCATTTTAAAATGAGTCCAATTTTAGGCAGATAATATATCTTCATTTGTTTGGGTGTACAAAATTGTTTTAAACGTTTTGTCTTGTATGCTCTATGAGAAACAAGCATTAAATCTCAAAGAAGTGAAAAAAACTAAATTTAATTACTCGTAACTTTATGTGGACACAGCCGATTGGTTCCAATTTTGGACCTAGAGAGTAAAGTGTCTCGTAAAGCAAATGTGGAAAATTTCAACCTTTGAACTTTAATAATTTCCGAGTAACGAGCAATAATGCAAAAGTTTTTGTGAAAAAAAACTAAGTTGCGTTCAGGCTACGCTCCATTGCGCGCTCTTGCTCTGCCGAATTTGGCCCCTTTTCAATAACAACCTGCATGCAGAAACTGCCAATGTTTCTGCAAAATTTAAAATGCATGTCCTGGTTTTTTCGACCAGCAGAGTGCCAACAACAAACACCACACAGACGGACAGATATGGTTAAATCAACTCAGGCCTTCACGCTGATCACGAATATATATACTTTATAAGGTCTCTGAAGTTTTCTCTTGGATGTTACATACATTATGGAAAGAAACAAAATGAGTGTACGCCCATCTTACAGTGGTGGGTATAATTGCAATTTTTTAATGCAAAAGTCATTTTATGGACAATTTTGTTTTTTTAACTTTATGGGTAATTGAGTTCAAATGACATTCAATTTAAACTCTTGGCTTTAAATTTGTTAAATTTGAAACAAGTTTACGTAGATCATCTTGTAATGGATACAAAGTGTATTGCTATCAGAAATAGCAAAATGTTATTTAAAGATATTGCAAAAAAAAAGAAAAAGAAAAAAAATTCTCGAAAATAAAACTTCATTGCAATGCGAAACCGGTAATGCAATGAGATCCAACAATTTTTAAACGCATTTTAACTTGAAATTCAATATCTATTCCGTAACTTGCATTTAACGCTTTACCAGCTTTTATATCATCATAAATAATCATATTACGCTAGCAATGAACATGCAGTAAAAGAGGAAGAAACACTACTATGGCGGCTTATGCCGAACATTGGACAGTAGTGACGTAAAATTAGTGCTTGGAAAAAGCAAACCGATAAGGCACACAAGTTCTTACCATCTCTTTATTCTTCCCCAACAGAATAATTAAATTATATATACATTTTATCGTCCGATCGCAAAACATTTCGTAATATATCTCTAAGTTGTTATAATGTTCCAAATTTCAAAATTTTGACACAAAAAGTGGAAACGTGGTGCTGGCCTAGGGCCTTTCAATTAAAGATATCATTTTAAATTTCGCGTCATTTTTCGCCAGCCAACATAACAAAGTTATCGTGATGACATTCCGCAGATAAGCACTGAAAGACTTTCAGATATAGATCACGCTCAGCGCCCGTCTGACCCCTGGAAATGTATGAACAAGATAATGATTATTATACCCACCGCTGTAAGGTGGGGGTATACGGATTTTGTTTCTTTCCATAATGTATGTAACATCCAAAAGCAAGCATCAAAGGCCCTATAAAGTGTGTATATTCTTATTCAGCATGAATTTCTGAATTGATTTAGCCATGTTTGTCCGTCCGTCTGTCTGTCTGTATATCTGTGTAGTGTTTGTTGCTAACACTCTTACATCGACTCCAAATTTGGCAGAAACACTGGAAGTCTTCGCACGCAGGTTGGTCTTGCAAATGGGCCAAAATGGTCAAAGCAGAAGCCCGCAGTGGAGCGTAAATTGAACGCAACTCCGTCTTTCTTAACAAAAATTTCTTGGTTTTTGTTCATTGCCCAGAAATTATAAAACTTAGAAGAATGAAATTTTCCATATTTTTCTAAAATAACTACAATAGACACCGCGATTAATTTTTTCTTAATACTACCAGCGATATGGGTACCAAATAGAAGAACTTGGAGAGTATAGTGATAGGTATGCGGGATTCGGTCACTCCCGAATAAAACTTTCTTCTTTGTTTTTGTTTTTTTTTTTAATTATTATGAGCGATGAGTTTCATTTTTATATGGAACTTTGAAAACTTGGGAGAAAGAGTCGAACAAGGTTTCCAACCACAACAAGTGGACGTTCGGTGTCATTTTTAGGACTTACTTTTCATCCGGAATTTCTGGAATTTAAAAAAAATAGTCGAACAACTTCTTCAACTACAAACAGGTGACGGTTCGCTCCCATTTCTGATTTGATTGACATTGACTAACCCCCTTCGGTCTCATAGTAATGCTATAAACATATTTTGAAGATGGTTATCAGTGTCTTACAAATATATCTGAAAGATCTAAAATATTTAACAAAATCAAACGAAATATTATTCACATACCAATACTTAAGATAATAGCTTAACAAAACTTGAAAGCATTCTCATCCAAACACTTTGCTATAGGGTGCATAAAGGAGCATAAAGCCTGTTACGGAAACTTTTTATTTGTATAAAGCTCGATGACCTAATTGAAAATCTGAATCGATATCTCTAGAAACTTCTGTCGGTCTTTCGTGTGAAATGCTTGAGATTGCAATTCCGTTGGACGTTGAAGATGCGCTTTCTAAGGCAGGGATCTCTCTATCAAGGACTCACTTTACCACGTATAATAAACACGTTTCCTTCGCAAGCTACACGACATCCTACCTGACAGGGTATACGGAATTATTTACATATGGCGGAGACTGATAATTTATCTGACATATAGGATACACTGATATCATCGCCAATATTTCCGCGTAAGATTATGATGATATTGTATCTTTAAGTTTCCTAGCAGGAGAGCATTATAAAATCGTTAACGCTATTTGAGTTCTACACATTTCTATACAGTTATCGGCAGACTAATGTGCAATTTTTCACAAATCGTTTTAGATCGTTTTGAAGC
>KK499853.1:808896-896396 GCA_000688715.1 Glossina pallidipes | reverse complement strand
TAAAGAACACGCCTATGCGACAAAAACGTTTATTTTGGAAGTAAAAATAAATCGACTGCGCCCACTCCATATTATAGGGCATGAAAATATAGTTCTTTTACTTTTTTTTTTTTTGTCTTTTTTAGAATAACAGTGACGGGTATAAAAGAACCGGTTACGACCGGATGAAATTTCTTATTTGTTTAAAGTAAATTTAGATAAGTGACTTTATTGTTAGGGAAAACACAAACTTATCTTAACATTTTTGCAATTAAAGATGTGGTTCTAGCCGGATTACGCTTATTTTCAAATTTCACGTGCGGATCTAAACTGACAATTTATAGAGAGTGTAATCCAACCGTCTCTCTCAGTTTTTTGTGATTATCAATGTGCGTAGATATATATGTATATATATTCATAATATTTTATATTGACCTTATGCGTATTCCCGTATGTTACAAATGAACTGAATTAGTTAGTATTATAAAGAAAAGGTGCGATTTTAGATCTAGAACAACATAACATGGGTTATTGTTGACTTAATCGATTAAAACAAATAAATGCGAATAAAATAAAAAAATGAAATTACAACCTGAAACTTAAAAAAAAAATTCTGTAAGAATTTAATAAAACCAAGATCAAGAACAAGCATGAAAATAAATGAACGAGAAAAAAAAAACCATGTTCGAGCTTTATAATCATTTGATATTCGTGGCAGAATCGGACGGGCCTTAAATTCTACTAACAACGTTTCGCATCTCTATGGCTTATTCCCCTAAAACTCCATTTTCACTTTTACTATCCTTCTACTTAAATTTAAGCAGTGGGTTTAACCTTCGCATTAGACTTCAGTGTAGGGTGTATTAATTGCATTGTTTTGCTCATGAAATCGTTACTTCTTAATATCAGTTATTTTTCGACAATCAGCGTTAAGAAAGGTTTTTTCGGTAAAATGACTACAAGTTTTACCTCATATCGTCGAAATAAGAATAAAAACAAAACGAATAATAATGACATTTGCTTAGTGGCGAATGAATTGAATAGTCATGGTGTGAACATAAAAGATGATAGCACAAATTTACGACGGATACCAAGTGATGATCTCTCTGATTTAGCAGAAATGTTAGATGATGCCGATGAAAGCAATAATACAACGATAACCGATGCAACAATGCATTTAGGATCGAACGGTGGTGTACGTAAAGAACGCAACAGTCGCCGCAGCGTTGTTAGGTGAGATCGATTTTTGCTTATGATATTTTAATTAAAAATATTTTATCGTTTTTGTTTTTTTCTTTCTTTTTATACCCACCACTGTAAGATGGTCGTATATGCCCCATAAAGTATATATATTCTTGATTAGCATGAAATTCTGAATTGATTTAGCCATGGCTGTCCGTCTGTGTGGTATGTGTTGTTGGCACTCTGCTGGTCGAAAAAACGAAGATATGCATTTTTAATTTTGTAGAAACATTGACAGTTTCTGCACGCAGGCTGTTATTGAAAATGGGCCAAATTGGGGAGAGCAAGCGCGAGCAATGGAGCGTAAACTGAACGCAACTCGATTTTTTTTAACAAAAACTTTCGGATGTTTGCTCGTTACTCGGGAATTACTAAAGTTAGAAGGTTAAAATTTTCCACATTTGCTTTACAAGACATTTTACTCTCTAGGTCCAAAATTGGAACCAGTCGGCAGTGTCCACACTATGTTACGAGTAATTAAATTTATTTTTTTTCTTTTTCTTTTTTGAGGTTTAATGTTTTTTTTTCATAGAGCAAAAAGGACAAAACGTTTAAATCTATTTTGTACACCCAAACAAATGAAGATATATTATCTGCCTAAAAATGGGCTCATTTTAAAATGAATACGATGTTGGTAGACACCGCGATTAATTTTTTCTTAATAATACCAGCGATATGGGTATCAAATAAAAGAATTTGGAGAGTAGAATGAGAAAAGCGTAGTGGTGGGTATGCGAGATTCGGCCACCGCCGAATATAACTTTCTTTCTCGCTTTTATATAATTTGATATTTTTCTGCGAAGTAATTTTTGAAAAATATGGGCCTCTACACAACTCAGTCTATGCAGTAAACGTTTTACACTCAACTACGATTAAGTGAATACTTAAGCAATTTAAAGAAATATTAGTTTGACATAATGGCATGTTAAAGCTCCGTTATAACTCAGGTTGCAAAAGCGTTCGAATTTCAATTCGCTTGTTTAAACGTCAAAACATTTTTTTCTATTAAAAAACTATTTAAAATACTCCGGATAAGCTGGACCAGTCACTAACTATCCCACACCATGTCGTCTACTACAATCCAAAGTAAGGCAAATTAAAGATTACCTTTTTATTAAAGGGGGAGGTGAGCCGTGGGTGGCTCCGGCAAGATATAGATTAATGTTCACATTTAGAACAGTGAGTCACTATGTGAAATCGCCATACCCGCCCAACTTTCATAATCGAATAGCAAGCACGAGATGTTGTATGCCATGTGTCAAAACTAATAAAAGGAAACATAATCAATAGTTGTTTCGTAACGACTCTACCAAAGCAAATACGCGCCTAATATTGCTCGTACATGCTTTCTCGCAATTTTCAAGGCAAAGTGGAAAGGTGAAGCGATTTTCGTTACCAAATCGTTTAAGGTAAGACAGACGGACATAATTGAAGTGATGAAAATGAATTTGAACGTTGCAAAAACTGATATGACCCACACCGATCGCCGCTGCCTATTTCAGGAGTCAGGTCACGTAGCATATTTTCATAAAAATAAATGTAATACAATTCCATACAATGCGAAAAGCAGAATGCATTAAAAAGTACAGAAGTCCCTGAACAGCAAGCATCTTTAAGATTATCAAGATTATTTATCGCAAAAAAAAAAAAAAAAATAAATAAATAAATAAATAAATAAATAAAAGATGAAACGGAAAATCAATATATCAATCGATGGCGTACACCAGTTAAACCGTTCAAATGCATATTAGGTGAATAAAACCTTAAAATCGTATATAGAAATTTTTTGTTAAAAAACCATATCATAGTTGGTAGCATTATTTATATACCGCTGTCTTGTAAAGTTTATTCGCGTCTGTTAACTGACTGAAGTAAAGATGAAAGGCGAAAAACGATACCGAAAAATATTTTGTCCAACTAAATAAGAGCGTTTTGTATTTTGTACATATTTTTCGTTTACTTTTAGCGCCAATACGCAAATGGACAACGATGTTACACCGGTTTATTTGGCAGCGCAAGAGGGGCATTTGGAAGTGCTTAAGTTTTTGGTGCTTGAAGCTGGCGGTTCATTATATGTACGGGCACGCGATGGTATGGCACCGATACATGCCGCTTCACAAATGGGTTGCTTGGATTGTCTTAAATGGATGGTAAGTGATAGTGTGTTAAATGAATGCTTACTAGTCGTATACAAGTGTTTTACGAAAAACAAAAAAAAAAAAAATAGAAAACTCATATATAGCGATATATGTTGAACGTTTCAAGCGAAAGAAGAGTGTCGCTAATAAAATAAACCAAAATGCTGCCACAAATTCTCCATTCGATCTCTTTTCGTTTTGAGCTAAAAAAAAAACCGATTTCAATGACATCGTATACACAATAATTGCCTGTTTAACTTGTTTATAACCTTGTCTTCTCAAACATGCATTGCATGCAAGTTTATTACTGCTCCACAGTCTTAATAGCTATCTCTGCATACTCTCTTGCATTATTTGTATATAACGTTGACGAGAAAACGATCGCGTCGTCATTTTCTACATTTATATGTAGATATGTATACGTAGATGACAGAAAGTACAAGAAAAAAAGAAAAGAAGAAGAAGATTTAAATAAAGATGCTTCTTCTTCGACATAGAGGAAGTTGTTCAACGAAAATAGAGTATAGGGGTGCGGGAGTGTATATCTAGATCAGAACCTATTTTCACTTTACAAAACATTTTTATACACTCACCTACTCTCTCAACAATGTTTGTTCGCAAGTGTTGCATCAATGAAAAAGTACGCAAGAATTTCTGATTAAAATTCAAAAAATTCCTATAATTCGTATGAACTTTTTATCAAATGCGTGCCATTTTTCTGGTAATTTTACTCTGTCAACACCGTAAAACCCCTAGGAGAAGTGGATGGAAAACTGAGTCTCTAGTCATTCTTGTAGGCCCTATCTGAGTTGAAGTTCAAGAATGTTTTGCAGAGAGCGTGCAGTGAAACTTTCTTCCTTTCTGAGTGAAACTCTCTTCCTTTTTATCAGGTCATCAGAGAAAGATCTCGTGTAGTATACTCACGATGATATATGAATTTTTTTCCTATTGATCAACGCTAGTCGTGTTGCCGCCATTGGGTGCTTTCATTGCTTTCCGGTCAGCATGGAATAACTCGCGGTGTGTATACATGATGCCATGCCAAGCCATCAAACACAAACTACTATCTTACGTGGCGGCAATCCGGCTTTTGCATTCGCTATGCATTATGTGATTCACTTTTTTCCCCTTCTTTGATGAGTTCTTCTCTAATTACTTACTTTATCGATCTGGGGAAAGTAACTTATAGTTAAACTTTGAATGCATATTGTTGCCAATTGTCTACATTCCATTTCCATTTTAAAATTAACTTTAAAATTGCGTATTATTTATTACAAGTGAAATCATAAGGAACGATTTTAATGCAAATTTTTACCTACTACTGTTAAGTATTTAATCCAAGTTAAAGAACGATACTTGTTGGGGAGCGAGACTTTGTGATGAAAATAGATTGAATTTGGAATTTCTCTTTGATACTTTCAATCTTGATAATAATAACCCATCATGTCCAATTAGTACGACACAGTTTGTAAAGAAACAGGGAAAAGTGTGGCATGTACAGTAAATGCACTCAGCATTTCCTATATATATATCTAACGTGTTTCTCTCGTTGTTACAAACTAGATAACAAAATTATTATGTCTTGTGTTGAAAATACGCTTATCGCTTGCGAATGCATAGAAATCAAATCGTTTGTCGAAAAGCAGCAAAGATAGGAGAAATACAAAATGTTTATCGTTCAAGCTTTCACTGCCATCCGAAGAAACAGGAATGCATAGGTAAACAAGATCGTCTGAGTATTCGCGAAAAAAATGTTGATTTTTTCGATACAACTCTTAATCACTGATAAAAAATTGATGGTTTACAATAAAATAGTTTGTACAAGAGTTTTGTTTCCGCCATTGATTGTTTGCATCAGATGAAGGTTACGCTTTTGAGACTGAGTTTGAGTTGAGGAAATAACGCGTATTTTGATCAACTGATCAAATGATCAAAACTTGAAGAAGTGGTTACATAACTGCGCGCAGAGGAAACATCCGCGAACGGGAACGTCTATTAGATGACGTGCTGAGAAGTATTAGGCATGTGTTGCTCTATACAATTTTCACCCTAATAGCCCGGATTACGCACGTTAATCGTTAGTTTCGTTAGGTGCAAGTGTATAAAATCTAAAAGCACTCAATAATTGAAGCTCACCTGCATTGCCACATATAACTCAATTAGTTGCTTGAAAGAAGACTCGAAAATTATCTTTACTGGTGATATTCGTTTGCTGCTTAGCGGTGATGCTAACAATGAAAAGTTCTCACACATCGTTCTTCGCATCATTTGAGATCCAAATAATTTGCTATGTATTCAGCTTTGGTTGGTTATGCTTCAACTAAAAGCCTACGATTACGGGCGGTTCAATTGCCTAGCATACTGGCTTTCAACAGTTGTTTGGTACCATGACAAATTTGAATTGAAATTATTTTTCCATAAAACCACACCCCGCGTCCCGCATCCCGTTTAGCTAAAAACTTTGGCTTTTCTTTAAAAAATCTTCAAGAGTTTGTTAAGAGATATGTACCGCCTGGTCGTATCGACAGCTTCTGCAGCGGTCATTATAACATAGATTCAGCCTAGAGAAGTGCTCGGTCGAATTGAATTGATGGGCGATTGCTGTCGTTAGTACTAGTAACAAATGTAATCTAGAAAGAAAAAGACTTCAGATGTTGTTCTTATTTACAAGTTTAACGCAACAAATACTCTTTCTAGAGGAGTCATTGCTACGAAGAAGTCTCTTCCGTTAGAAGACTGTATAGGGCCACAAGTATAACTCGATCTTGTGCATTTCTTGAATCGCTAATGAATCTACCCAAAAGTCCAGTCCAAGAAGTCCATGATCATATAGCTTTAAGATAAGCTAGCTTGCCCTCACTATGGTTAGGTTAGGATGTTAGGCTTGGGAAGCATTACCTCGGGATTCAATATGCTTGATTATATAAAATAATTCCGCTTACGAACTTTTGTCTATTTACAGCTTAGAGTACAGCGTATAGAGTGTAAGTAAGACCTTGATTTCACAGTTTATCCATTTCGAGGAAAAGCCTTTACTCCAGCTTTGCTATTACGGCTCCATTACGCTATGTCGCGAACTTATATCCATATATTTATATGAAGTCTGTGCAAATAGATGCGATGTGGGTTTGTTAACATTGATTGTACCGCTATTGGTATTAATAGATGTTATATGATTATTGTACGATACGAAAATGAATTTCTTGAGGCTGTTTAGAAATTTGACTTCACTCCTGCCTTGATTCGAGCACTTTCCTCGGTCAACGAATATCACGATCTTCTAGAGAAGCTCTGCTAAAAAACGTGACTTTACTGTAAAACATTATGAGAATTTCATATTTCCTTTTCTTCTTCGTCTTCTTCTGCTTCTGCAATTCAGTAAATCAACAAGAGAAAATTCGCTCCATGAACTCCATGTTTGTTTAAATCTTAATAAAGTTATTAATAAAGTTATTTAATTAATATTTAATTAACTGAGTCATATGCTCAAGTTGGTTGCGTTTTCCCCAAAACAATATGATCAGGGGCGACCTCGTAACCGATGAAGTGCGATTATTGCTTGAGTTGAAAATTCCATATTTTGATCTTTCAATTCACGTTCATTGCCAAATTTTCGATGCTAATAAGATTTCTTTTTCTGTCACGCAACTGACAATTGCTGAACGACGACTGAAAGTTGGACATTTTCGACTATTCATTACACTAAATGAGGACACTTAGGCGGGTTAAATTTCGCTCGTAATATTTTTTTTGCGGTTTTTACAACCGCTTTACCGCTGTCCACAAATGTGTGCAAATGTCATTTAAATATTTTTTTATTTTTTTTTGCATTTTTTTTTGCTTTTCTTTACTGTGTTATTAAGTTGTTTCATATCAACTTTAAATGATTTTTGCATCAGCTAGAGATAGCCATTGAGATGGAGATAAAACAAAAAGAAAATCTCATTAATCTTGATGATGCATGCACGCAAGAAAAACGCTCAAGCTGAGAGAATATCCTATAATCGAAAAGAAAAAGTAGACGATAAATAAATAAATAAATTGTCAATTAGTTGTTTAGCAACATTAGTAAGTCTATTGTTACCAGTAGCTAACGAACGTTTGATATATTTTTTATACATGACAAGAATCATTGTATGCACTTCTGAGCAAATGCATTCAAGCAAGTGGTGAGGCCAGTGATGCCAAAATTCAGTTGACATTGTAACTATGAATGTGAAGAAATTATCTCGGGCACATCAGTCGGATGATTAAAACCATTTTAGATGATTAGTGATTTTTGATTCAGTTATGAAGAATTTTTTTTGGAATTTTCTTTGTTTTGCTGGGCGTGTTTACGTACGGCCCGCTTGCGTTTTTAAGCCTTAGCTACAAGCAAAATAAAGAAAAAAAAGAATGTGTCCAAGGGAATCGTCAGATAGACTAGCGGTCGTAACTATGACAAGTTAATTCAGGATTTCACATCGATTAATGGCTATATATATATATTGCGAGTTATAAAAATATTATACTAAAAGTACCATATCCTTATAACCGATAATGGATTCAAAATTGAGTAAAATCGCTTAACTAACACATCCACAATTACAGACGGAAGGTTTTTGAGGAGATTTTGAGAGATTGAATTCCCCTAATTTCCTTAAGCATTTCGCAATGTTTCAGTTCAATCTCTCCCAGTATTGTGGGCGCATTTACGAGTCAGTTGTTTTGATTGATAGAATTCAAATAAAAGGTACAGCAAAGGTATATAAACCGATAGGCATGGAAAGAAGGAAACAGGAAAATGGCTTACAAAAAGAACGAACAGCCAAATCGGCTCGAGATTTAGCGAATTAAAAAGATGAACCGAACTAGAAACATAGAATACTTGATGAGTTGCACAACGAGTGGAAGAACAAGTAGACAGTAGCTGTCAGCAGCAAGAACACTTGTAAAAAGACGCCTGATCGATTCAGAAAAGTCAAATATATTAAAGATTGCAGAAATGTGGTACTGACCAACACATAGTATAAATAGGGTGAGAAGGATTAGAGGGTAGGAACGTGAGTTCGACGGAAAAGACGGCTTCACAGGGGTATAAAACGGGTCAGACATTGATAGGACCTTTTAATAAAATGTATAGTCAAGACTTTAAAAAGGAAAGATGGACGGAAGTAGAAACAGGACAGGATACACAAGTGACCAGGCAAGCCCGTAAATAGCCTTTCAGGAAAATGGACCAAACCGATTAAAAATCACAGGAACTTGGTATATACACCGATAGGTGGAAATGTGGCAAAAACCACGTAGAGAAGCGGTCGGGCCGAAAGATCGTAGAAATGTCGAACCAGTTAACGGGCGGATCGATAGCCAGGCGGATAGACAAACAGATAAAAGCGAAGCAGTTAGATTGTAGGATGATCTGCTAAATCGATTCAAGAGTCGAGGGAATACATACTTTACATGGTTTTTATGCGTTCTTCTAAGCCTTCTAAAGATAGGCACATGATGTTAGTATATGCTTGCCCATCGCAGTGGGTGGAATCTCGCTATTTCGTTGACCTCTCTCTCTCTCTCTCTCTCTCTCTCTCTCTCTCTCTCTCTCTCTCTCTCTTTCAATCAATTAAAACATGTTTGCAGAGAATTGAAGTGAAATAGAATTTGCTGGCAATCAAAATAGGTCCGCTGCGCTTCAAACTTTATCGCAAATAAGCAAAGTTAATAATGGAAATATAAAGTGGATGTAGCTTAAATCATTTTCAGAGCTTTCGCGATTATTATTTCTAAAATGCTTTTAGTTAGTTTGCATTGAAGTTGATTGATGTCAATTTTTCTATTTTTTTTTTCCTCCTTTGTTTACAAATATCAGGGAAAAGTTTGTGTATCACTGAGAGTTTAATGTAGACCAACCAGAAATTCTGCCTTTCTAAATTGATCTAAATATAAACAAACATACGTATGTGGATCTTATTAATGTTAGCAACTTTTACCGCTAAAAGCAGATTTAAAATGAATTCAAACTTACGTACGTAAAGGATGCAATATTTTAATCTTTGTGAATATATCGATTGCGTATATTCATCTCTTTATTACGTGCATATATGTGCATCATTCATCCAGGCCAGCTACAGCTATTGACATTGTCAAGTTCACCTGAAAATTGCTGTTGAGTGTCAGTAGGAGATTACGCGGAGATGTCCGTTTTGTTATTCCCTTTGTCAAATCTACGGTATTCGACTGCTAGACCGCATTGCCATTCATTCCTAATACGAACTTAAACAAATTTTAATGTTTTGATGACACTTTTGGCTAAAACTTACAAAACTATTTCAAAAAAGCCAAACATGTAGTTGTTTCCGAATTGTTTTTATGGGAATCATTTTCAGATATTATATCAAAACTGGAAAAATGCACTGAGCTATTCTAACGAAATGTTGATGTGAGCGTCCAACTTCTAAAAACGAGATTGTGTTGTCACTATATGTGTGTACATTTATTTTGCCTATGTTCGTATGCTAACAAATCAATTACCAAGCGAGTTGGAAGTGACTGCTGAAAAAAAAACAAGGACAGAAACATTGAAAGTAGCTGGTAGATATATACAGAAGATTGTAAGCTACAATTTTTGGGAATTTGTGGCAATCAAATTTTAGATTTATATTTGAACATTTTCAGGAATCAGTCAACGAATTGATAGCAAATATATCTGAAATCTTCCTAACTTCTGGTTTTTGTCAAATATAATCGCTTTCGCAATTCTTATTAAAAGAGTCGATGTACTTGCACTTTGCACTTATAAGCCCTGTGATGCATATTTCAGAGTATTACAAACCAATTTAGTGGGCTATGATTCCGCCTCCTTGAACATTAAAAACCGAATCTCGTAGGTGTACATATTGAGAGCCTAATTGTAGGATAAGCTATCGTTGATCGCAGCGGTTGCTTGCTTGGTGAACAAATTAATTTTGATCTCGTGAAGGGGCTACAGTTTTCAATTACTAATTGGTTGATCTAACTTACCTTGAACGCACACGTGCTTTCACGAAGATTAATCTTTCATACTCTGTCACTTCAAGCGACTCTATAAAAATGCTAAAGTTTATTTTGCTAACTTTCTGCGGCATGGCAGACGACGAATCGCCACCATATTTGTGTGTAAATATTTTTAATATTTTTACAAACCGATATTTCCTTGCCGGGTTAAGTTATTCAGAATATTTTCAAACTTTTCCTTTTTATATGATTTCCACATTGCTTTTGCTATTGTTTTACAATATGAAGTTTTTGCCATTTTATGGACAGTTTAGGCCCGCTTCCAAGTCTCACCTTTCTATTTACTTTCCACGATCCTGATTTAAAGGGTTACGCTAGTCTACTATATACAAGACATCAGTGAATAAGTTCATAGCATGACATATTTTCAAAGTAATGTTTTGTTGTAGTGAGGCAACTTTTTTAATTTTCAAGCCAATGGGAAAACACGGAATTTCGTTGATGTTTTGGTGAGAAAAGCACATTCAAAATCAGCACGGGTTTGCTAATTGCAAACGTAGTCTTACGAACACCGATGATGCTGACCGCTCTGGTCGAGCGAATTCGCCTATTCTGGGTGCTCCAAGCGCAGCAAGAAATTCGCCAGTGATGCATATACGAATATCAAAAATTAAAATACAATCCTCAGTCATTGTCATTAAGGCCATTCGAACTTACATATCACCGCTGAATGGAGTTCAGTGGAAGCGTAGCATAATTTAATGAAATTTAGTAGGAATTCCGTTCGTAATTCCGTTCGTAATGTTTAAAAATACGCAGTAGAGAACACTTCTAAGATATGGATTCTTCATCTTCTTCGTAAAATTTGGCAGATTGAATTCTACACGTCTATCAATATGTGCACTTTTCAAACTCGCGTACGCGCTCCAATTGATATGCAAAAGTTAAGATTGATGGTTCTCGCCAAGAGCAATTGTGCAGCCCCTTGTTTTTTGGGAAATTCGCTACACAAACATGCGTAAAACAATTACGAATCGCAAGTTGGTTAAGTAAATTTTATTGCACGCTCGCCAAAAACGTAGTTTTAGAAGGCTTTTCAAAAATTTCCACTTCTTCCCCTTGGCTAGTGCTGTGCATATTTTTTCCACGTCTTTTTGAAAAATTGAGTTATACGATCGCTGGGCTGTACTTAAGGCGAAATACATTACAAAGTTTTCATTATATACTCCACATCACTTAGATATAGTATAACTGGTATATTGTACCCATGTATGCAGTATCGAGAAGGATTTGATATAGACTTGCCTTTTATTATATCAATTGAGTTATAATCACTTTTTTAATTGATTCAATTCTGCTGGCTGATCCATCTGTATGACTCAGATCGGAGCGTCTTTAGGTCCATTTGCCATAGAAAACTTTTTTTAAAAAAGAAAATCCATGTAGGAAATGATTGTAGTTAAGCCTATTTGTCCGCTTAACGTCTATCTGTGTCTGTGTATTTTGGGACGAAATTGTAGTGAAAAATATTAGTTAATATTTGAACAAAAAAAATTAGTTAATATTCTCACAAACAAAACCAATTGAAAGGAGATCCTTACGAGGAATTCTTACTTACCGTGCGATGTCGTATTTTGAAGAAAATTCGTTATATAAAAACAACATTTTCCATGCACAATACCTGTCGACAAAATTCAATGAAAACTTCATGGTTCCTATGGAGCGAAACTTGCACTAAATGTAGGATATCTGATAGTCGACTGTGCAGGACCGCAATATTTTAACTTATCATCGTTCAGCGTAATGTGATACTACAACAATAATAACTGATTATAACCGTTTATTGCGAAGCAAATGATGCTACATTTTTGTTTTTGTTCTTTCTTTATTGTTTAGGTTCAAGATCAGGGAGTTGATCCTAATTTGCGCGACGGTGATGGTGCGACACCATTGCATTTTGCCGCATCGCGTGGACATTTGTCTGTAGTGCGATGGCTGCTTAATCATGGTGCAAAGTTATCACTGGATAAATATGGCAAATCGCCCATTAATGATGCAGCTGAAAATCAACAAGTTGAGGTGAGTAGAAATTTACGCATCGACAAACGCATGTTTTGAGTAGTTTGAGAAACAACTTTCAAATGTTTTTTTAAACAACTTGTTTTTCTTGTACATTTGCGTTTAAATAGTGTCTCAATGTGTTAGTGCAACATGGTACATCAGTTGAACACAATATGCGTCAAGACAAGAATACCTCACAGAGATATAGCAAATCGTCAACTAGAAATCAACAGCAGCAGCAGCAACAACAGCAACAGCCGCAGCAACAACAACAACAACAACAACAACAGCAATCGCATTCAAACATTAACGGTCATAATAGCCATGGCAGCAGCAATTCGGTCAGTAGCAAACAAACCAGTCGCAGCAACACAATCAAATCAAAATCATCTTCAACGATGAGTTCGGATCCAGAGCCTTTTTATTTACATCCGCCTTCGACATTAGCAGTGCGTAGTAAAAATAGTGAAACCTTATACTCGCCGCAATCACAACACTCGCAAACTTCATCGGAGAAAATCTATAATGGTTCTCTAGTACCAACTAATGATGGTCTCTATGTTAATCCGATGCGTATGAATGGTATTTACGCGCCGCCATCACCTAATGGCAGCATGTCTGGCGATTCATTTTTTCTGCATGATCCCCAAGAGGTGGTATACAATCGTGTCAGAGATCTCTTCGATTCAGACAGTAGCAGCGTCAAGCATTCGAATCCTCATAAACAACAGCAACAACAAAAGCATCATCAACATCATCAACAACAGCATCAACACGGTTCACATCATCATAACTCTAAAAATTCTTCATCAACGAATTCAACACCTTCCACAACAGCTATGACCATACAAGCCGATGTACATTCCAGTTCAAGTGGAGGTGGCAGTGGCTCTGAAGAGTCTATATCTATAGCGTCCAGTTTAAATTCACCCAAAGTTCAATTACATCGTAAACACAGTTTTAATCATCAAACCAATAATAGCAACAGCAATAACTATCAACATCAGCATCAGCACAACAATAATAATAACAATAACAATAACAACGTACTAAACAATAATAAAACAAATTCTACTGCCAACAATAATAATAACAATGCATCAAATAATTTATTAATACATCAAAACAATCATAAAAATAATAATAAACATAACAACAACAACAGCAACAATAACAATAACGGTAACAATAAATCAAATTCGCACGATCATGACTATGAGGATATTTACTTGGTGCGTGAGGAAGCTCGCAAAAATCAACAAAAAAAATATATTATCGGTCGGTCAAGATCTCGAGATAGCGGCTCACATTCGAGATCGGCCAGTGCCTCATCAACTCGCAGTACCGATGTTGTTATGCAATACAGCAATCACGTAAGTATAATAAAAAAAGCTAAAAAGAGTTTTTAACTTGAGGAATAATGCTTATCCCTCTCTTCCAGAATCTCAATAATAAACGTGACTCGAATGTACTGAATCGCAGTAAGTCGCAATCGGCGACCGGACTTCATAGTAAATACGAATCAGCTCTACGTTCGAAGGACAATTATAGCGGTAAAAATATCAACTTGAGAAATCAATTAAATAGCGGTATTAAAAGCGATACGTACGAGAGTGTATGCCCGCCAGAAGACGTTGTTGAGCGAACTAAACAGGCGAATAAGAATTCCGTTATACGTAACAATTTGGACAATAACAGCAACAAGCATTACAGCAGCAACTCATTGATATCAGCAAATTCCAATTCCAGCGTTAACAACATTAACAACACAAACAATAATCATAATATACATAGTGCCAATAGCAGCGGCAATAATCATAGTAACCATAACAACAGCAACAGCAGCAGCAATAGCAGCAGCTGTAATAATCCCAATAATATTAATCGTAACTTGAAACGAGTCTCGTCAGCACCACCAATACAAAATCATGCAGAAGTCGGTAAGTGGGTCACAAGCACATTTTATCTATTTGCGCATCCATACATATATATATATATAAATGTATTCTATATATGTATAGAAACTTTTATTTTGTGCTTTGGACGAAGTGAAAGATTTCGAATCGAAAACAAGCTTTCATTTTAAATTTCATTAGAATATCAGTCTATTATTATTTTATCATTTATACGAATTTATCTCGACTTTATATAGTAAATGGCCCGCCACCTCCACCTTTACCGCCACCGCTACGATCACCGGCTCATCAACACGGAGATCATCATAACAATAACTTCAGTTTCACTTCAAATCAATCAAATTCTTTGAATTCATGCCATCGCACGTCTAACAGTAACTTGCATTCCGATACCGGTATGGATTCAGATTCTGGCTTAGAAGTAATTGAAGAGCCAAGTCTTAGACCATCCGAATTAGTTCGCGGAAATCACAATCGCACTATGTCAACTATTTCAGGTTAGTACTGCAGCTAACAAAGTCCTTTAATTGATATCATTCTTTGCTTGATGTAAAGCCTCGTATTGTGTTGGAAAAGCACGATTGGTACGATGAGAATCTTTTTCACGAACTCATTTTACTTGACGTTCCTTGTTTCTTTTTTCTTAGCTGATACTTAACTATTAAGATGTACTATATAAAGTAAAGATTTGGAGTAAGTTTTTCTTAATATTCACACCTCCTAAAAGCATATGTAAAATATTTGATTTTAATTTAGAAATCAGGTATCGGTTTTGAAAGCCTGCGTAAAATCAAAGTTTGGAAAAATAGCTACAGAATATGAAATAAAATGCAAGTTAGACACTATTGCAAGGACGGGGACACTATTGTAAGAGAAAATCGGAAATGTATTTAATGCAGATTTTCTAAAAAGAGATGATGACTACATTAAAAAAATGCCTATTTTAATGGCTTCGGTTTTTTTCAAATTTGCCTTTAGATAAAAAAGTTTAAGTACAGCTTGAAAATGTTTCGTATCCAAACAAAACTTTCTTCAACTTAACTAAGGTCAGCTTTTGTTGTTTTCTTCTCAGTATTAGGTTTGTTGGTAAACTATCTTTTATTTACAACACGAATGCCTTTAAAAGACCTTAATTCATAAACACGAAGGACTTTAACAAGAGGTTTTTTCGAAAACTTTTCCGCTGAACCGAACTATCAGTCGTACTATGAACGAAGTTTACTAAAGCGGATCCTTATTCTCAGCAGTCTTACATCGTGCATATGCATATTCTGGGGGAAAAAATGTAGGATTACAAGAAAATTGAGTATTTAGTAAGTAAACAGAGCCAGGAGCTATCACCACTTGTCACGATTGCATTTTGCTTCTTCTCAAAAATAGTTTAAGATATCATGTGCATAAGTCGAGCAACTTAATAACATATTCCTGATCAATAGGAAAATCAATTTAACGACTGTTTTCATCTGCACTTTACATATGGAAATCACGTGAATTACTCCTAAACTGTTGTTAGACCTTTCTACTCACGTTAGACTAGCTTCAATAGGCTTCTGAACTTCACGTAGTTAGCATAAAACTTAAAAAAAAAAATGTAAATTTAGCAACGCAGAGTAATGGGTTTAAGTACCCCCTTGGATCACTTTATCACACATGTTTTTCGATCACATTATTATGTTACGCTGAATCAATCTATTACTACGTACATCTCTACATATATTATATTAAATTTAAGACGTCATTACAGTGTTACATATGAAGGGATGATTGTGTGAAGGCAATATTGTCGTATATTTTTGGTTATAGTTACGCAACAAATTGCTTTCGCTTACATAACATGTTATGTACAATTTTGTTCTATATTTTAAATGAAATTCACTTTTTTTTAGTTTCGTAATGTATTCAGCAGGAGTAAGTGATAAGTGTGTTGATGGAAAATTTGCTTAGATATTTTTATATCCATTATACAGACGTGGATATAGAAGCACCTTTGGGAAATTCTATAACCAACTGTTAGTTAGTTGATTACAACTTCACATCTTCAGGTTACAAATAGTTTCCGTGCGTGGGAAGACTCTCCGTAGAGTACGGATATATCGGAAGAGGTTCATTTGACTTGTTTTTCTGACATGGAAACTTTTTTTAAAAAATGTAGAAAATAAATTCTGTCTCAGTCATTTTTATGTGGATATATACCCAACCTTTATGTTACACGATTCGCCAATAAGAACAAATGCACTTATTTACACGAAACTTCTTCTTCTAGCACGGATCTTAAAAAAAATTATTTTTTAATTGTAAATTTTTGGCATTGTCTTACAAAACCTGGTATATACAGCCACAAAACACAAGAGGAGCAATAACGTGATCAGAAGTCGGTCGATTTATGCCCATAGATTTATGTGGTAGCGGGGAAGTGACCGAATTTTATGTGCACTTGTTTGTTTATCTCATTGTACATGAACTTGAACGTGGCCAACTTCCTGAGAATTTACGGTAATCGATAGTGACGAAGTCGAAGATGAAATTCAACTGTTTACGGTTAATTTAATTCTCGAGGGTTTGAAATTTGCTACAAGTATGTAACAACATTTTCTTACTCATGATCCTGATATGGAGTATGCATTAAAACTTCAACGCAGTCTTAAGTTTTGTGTGCAAGCTGAAAAACCGAAAAAACAGCTGATATTAACAAACCTTAGAACAAAAAAAAAACCAACAAATGCAGTTAATATTGAACGAAACTCTTCTTCTTTGAATCTAAGTCGACAGTTGTGCCCCTCACGTCTGGTAACGATAACCTTTTTGCGTCCAGCCCAGAATAAACTTTTTATGAAGTACCGATAAATTGTTACTAAATTGGTTGCAATTCAATTCAATTCAAATTCAATTTAAATTTTCATTTGTTGTACTTACGGACTGAATTGTCACTGTATACTATAATATTGATTTATTGCTTTTGTCTTTAAAAATATGTAATATGGATTTAATTGTCACTTTTTTTGCACGGTTTTTTGCACGGAACATATTTGGCGGTTTTTCGTCTTACACGATTTTTTAAAATTGTGGAACATATCTCCAAATTTACCATATGTCGCATGTTTTTCTTTTCACAAATTTTTTTGTACGGTTTTGTAAGAAACGTATCCACCGTGCAAAAAAAGAGTTGAGGTTATAAAGCTAAAAATTTTAATATGTAATAACTCGGGTTTTTTTATATATCCAGAATTTTTATGGATATTCGCACAAAAGTTACTTTGATAATGCCAGACCGTTCATTTAAATAAAAGCCTATTTCATGGAATTCTTTTACTTAGTCTCTCTATTACAATTCACATTCTACTCTCCAACCGCTGTCATTTGACACCCATATCAATGGAATAGTCAAGAAAAATTAGCCCACCACGTGGTGACCTCCGCCATATATAATTTAGAATGAACATTTTTCGCTTGCTGAGTTCTACTCTCCAAGCCCTTTTATTTAGTACCCAGATTAAAAGGAATTTTTAAGAAAAAGTTAATCTGCCACGGACGTAATGGCCGCCCTTTTAAGCACACAAACGACGTGACTATATTTCATTGCACTGCCCACAGAACGAAATGTGTGCGCAAAATTGTAGCAAGATCTATCATTTGGAAATGTGCGAAATATCAATTGGAAGTTGCCATGACAGGAAAGCGAAGAGATAATAAATAATTCCATAAACGTAATTTGGAAGCAGGTATTCTTTCAATGATAATTTATGCACTGAAAAATATGATTCTGTGCCGTGATGGATAACTTATCTGACTATGGGGCAAAAGAGTTTGAACTCCTCGAAGGGTTGCTTATGAATGCTTTCTTTTTAACAAATCTGAGCATATTTGAGCGAAGACAAACAGCCAAAACCAATTTCTTACACATTGACCACCCTTAGCTTTCATATATATTCGTGCAAAAGTGAATGGAACAAAATTTTTGGTTCACTGATACGAAAGCTTATGTAAAAAAGGTTTTTTTATATAAATTATTGTATAGTCACTCCACTGAGGAGGTCCACATTGTAAATAAATAGCCTAGAACCTAGAACCTGTATAATATAATTCTCATTCATTTCCATGTCTTGCTGATCTAGTATTATTTGTTTGTAAGGTTGATATTCGTGGTGATATTGTTGTTGTTGTTGAAATGTTATGAAAAATTATATCCATACGACCTAATTAGAATAATATTGAAATCCAATTGGAAGGCCATTGGCACCCAATTGGAATAATATTGAAGTCCAATTGGAAGGCCGTTGGCACCCAATTGGAATAATATTGAAGTCCAATTGGAAGGCCGTTGTCCCAATAGAAGGACATTCACCCCCAATCGGAATAGTAAGGAAATCCAAACCCCAATTGGAAACCCCAATCGGAGCAAAATCCGATTAGAAGGTCGTCAGTTTCCAACTAGATTTTATTTTCACACTTGTATTTCGACCCAATTGGATTTGTCGTTCCAATTGGGTTTTAATATTATTCCAATTGGGTGCCAGTGACCTTCCCATTAGGTGTCAATGACCTTCCAATTTTGGCAAATTTTGATTTAAGCTCCCAGTAGGCAGAAAGGATATCAAAGGGAGAACTATGAACGAATATACGCAATACACTTGAGGACAAATCTATAAAGACTATCTTACAAGTGATCTTAGAAAGAAACGGAGCTTGATCCATTTAATCTATGCGACAAGTGTTTCATTGTCATTATGCCATTACTTCGAGCATTCTCTTCTCACTTCTGAATCGAATATATTACGTAACAAAACTAGCACATCAAATGTTAACATGAAGTCCATCCTTTGGAAGAATCAGAGAAGGAACTGCAAAAATGCGCAATAAAATGCATAAAATGCCTGAGCTTCAGACTATAGGATAGAAGAAATAGGATAGGGGAATGACTAGCATGATCAGCAAAGTTGCACGATACAGAAGGCAGATTAATTAAGAACACAGAGAGTACAAGGAAAAAATGCTTAGACTGATGTAATAAACATATTTCAAATAGATTGAAATGTAAGGTGGAGTCATAAGTAACTTCCGATGCAGATACGTAGAATTACATTGCACCCTACCGTACGGTCGTATGGATATAACTTTTCATAAAATTTCAACAACAACAACAATATCACCACGAATATCAACCTTACAAACAACTAATAATAGATCAGCAAGACATGGAAATGAATGAGAATTATATTATACAAGTTCTAGGTTCTAGGCTACTAAAATATAAATATAGACCATCATCCATTAATAGTGTTAAGATAGATCAGTAAATCAAACCACAAAAAATTCTCATAGTACAAACTTGTATCGAAATGCACAAGGCACAGCACAATTAACTACATAGCAGGGTAGGGTTTACTTCGTTTCCAACATAGGTTTGCAACAACATCCTCGAAGACGACAACACGAACATCCATCTCGGACCCACGGGTTCAAAAAACTCTCACGAATGCCATTCGGGGCGTCTTCGGATGCCTTCGGGTGGGCGCAAACGCCAAAAAAGGCGTGTCTCATCCCACAAAAAAAGAATGACACACCACACAAAAATTGTTTTGAATGTAGCGCACCCCAAAAGTCACTATTACCGACAAAAACTATATCTTCCCTCTCTTTCTCAAAAAAATTGCTCTAAAAGAGTATTCCGCTTTAAGGTAGGTAGAACATGTTGCGCCGACTCTGGTAGGCTAATGTAATATCTTAGCTTAGTGTCCAGACTATGGTGAATATTGATTGATTGAATATTGATCGAATAAGGCAATATATAAACATTTAGTAATATAAGAGTCATGGAATTCCTTTCACCATCTCTCTACAAACTCCTGAACCGACTTGGCTTTCTTGACATATGTTTCAGTACGGAAATTGAATCTGAGCCCTTGGATCAAGCCATTAAATGCGGTTACATTTTCCAGCTTATACTTATGGATAAAGTAGCTGGAGGACATTGTGGTGCACCAGAAAGTTTAGAGCACTTGTTTAAGTTCAGTGACAACATACCTTTAGTCCGACACCACAAAAATAGATTACTTAATGAATGTAATGGAAAATGTTTTCAAATCCTCTTTGTTTAAATTCTTTCTAACATTATTGTTTAAAACCAATTTTAATAATCATTTAATAACGACATAGCGTTGCTTCAGAACTCACAAAAGAACATTTTTGCTTTAACGATTTCTTTGGTCGTATCTTTAGCATCAATTGGCCTCAATTTGAAAAAAAAAAAAAACAAATCGAAATGACTTATTACATTGATTGCGCAAGCAACTGCTATAAGCAAAGTGTTTGTCTTGGAGACGATAGAAAGAAGGGAAAAGCCTTTTGCATCGATTCAGCGATTACTTTACCGCAATCTTTTCAATTAACTGACTTCCGACACTTTTTGTTAAGAAAATACAAGCGATTTATAGCAAGTAAGACAGACAATCAGTTTTTTTTGTTACCTTGCAATCCCTTCCAAATAAATTACATACAACATGTGTGCAAATTATGCAATTAAGTTAATAGCCGCTTTAACTACAAAGGCAATTCAACCATTAAAGGTTTTCAATACATCCGTCAATATAGTTATTTATGTTTATTATAACAAACATTATTAGTAATACTGCGTTTCCCTAAATTTGCAGAAAACTTTCGTATAGGCGCGTCAATCACTTGTGCAATATATTCATTATATTGAACAATATATTAATTTAGCAGTGTACATACAGCTCTTATATAATTATCACATAATTGACCGAAGTAATTGACCATAAAATATGATTGAATGCCTTACAAGATGCAGTAATCAATACATTTGAGAAACCAGTATCCATTGTAATTGTCCGTCAATGCTTGCAATTGCGTTACAGTGTTGGAGGTCCCTGACATTGTTCCGTCCCCCCTCCTCTTTTTCTTTTCTCGAAGAGAGATTGGCATGCCAATAAATATATTTTACGAAAATGTATATAAAAAAAAAAGATTTACAAAAATTTTTACGCGGTGTTTAACACCTGCACACATACTTACGTTAGGTGCATGTTTAGCGTAAGTATATGTGAATAATTTGATCGGTTTGCCGTGAAAACAATTTGTTTAGAAATTCAGGAAAATAATACTATACGCTATACTACGCTCAGTAATATGAAGAACCTTGATTTTGATTTTTACGATTTGCTTTTCCTTTCAATATCCAGCATGTTATGCGGAAAAATAAGCAAGACTTAGTTTTCGCTAATTATTGTCACGCCAGTCTTAAATCGTTAAACAAGAATTGTTTATTTAACCTTTATGTGAGTCATTTGTGTGCGATATCCCCCCGACGTAAAGGCGGGAGAGTTTGAGTTTCAACATTACGACAATGCATTTTCCGACAGACTGCGGATTCAATTCACATAGTTTCACAATCGTCCTATTCTTCTCGCCTTAATCTAGGCCCGCATGACTTTTGGTTATATCCAGAATTCAACCAACTATTCTTGCGGCTTCATTTTATCTCGTTTGAAGAATTGAACCGAAAGAAGTAAGAAAATTACGTTCGGTCGTGACCGAACCTCTTATACCCATTACCTCGTCGTCCTAAAAAAGACAAAAAAAAAAAAAAAGTAAAGGAACGAAATTTTCATGGTTTATAATTTGGAGGGGGCGAGGCTAACTTGTTGAGTTTCAAAATAAAAGCTCTTGTTGCATAGGCGTGTGGGCGTTGTAGTCGTGTCTTTTGAAAAGTTTGCGTCCCTTTCAAACTCTTTTGCAAATTTGTAGGCGATATCTTCATTTTGGCGACCGGGAGAAGGTTTACGACGGATACTACACAGTTGCGTAGAAGGACAGATGGACAGACGAACAGCCGGACATGTATAGGTGCATGCCAAATTTAAAAGCGGCCAAGAATTTATATACGTTGTGGTGTTTTTAAAGCTTAAAATTGTTGAGAGACTCTAATATTGACTACACGTGATCAATTTTCTTCAATTTTATACGGGTACTACAGTATCGTCCATAGAAAGTACGCTTAAATTTTTGTAGATTTATCGCGCTGTAGTTTATGAATAATGACCAAAAAACCGCTATTTCATTTCTATTGAAAAAGAGAGGTAATGTGGATGTGTCCTTCGAGCGATTCGGCCCATTTTCAATGCCCAC
The DNA here is from genome assembly GCA_000688715.1 of Glossina pallidipes. NCBI lineage: Eukaryota > Metazoa > Arthropoda > Insecta > Diptera > Glossinidae > Glossina > Glossina pallidipes. Next base: position 873,946 of record KK499853.1, on the reverse strand, counting down.
CTGCGTGTATGAACTTTCAATGTTTCTGCCAAATTTGAAGTCGATAATTTCGGTTTTCGCGACAAGACGAATGTTTGAAAGAGACAGCCAGGCGGACATGCTTAAATCGTTTCAGAGATGGACGCGGATCAAGAGTACATATACTTTGTGGGGTCTCTGCAGCTTCGTTCTGGGCGTTGCAAACGTTTCGACAAAATGAATATAATCCTCATTCTTCAGTGGTGGGTATAAAAGGACAAAAGTCGACAATCGTATCTTTTTAAGTGCATGGGATATTGAGGTGAAGTTTAAAACAAATTTCGGTCCTTCAAAAAAAAAAACATGTACGGCCGGCTTATCGTTAGAATAACATGCTTACAAACATTGTAGGAAGCTGGACCTTCAAACAAATATTCCTCACTGAAATAAGTCGAAAATTTTGAAATCCGGTGCACTTGGCTTGCAAACATCAATAAAATTGTCGAAGATTACGCAAAGTAATTGAAAAAATTGTAAACGAGAAAATATTTTCAAGTGGCAAAGGTGCGCCTTCGTAATACTCAGCAAAAACAATGATTGTCCCTTCTTTACAGAATGTTGCCCAGAAAGGTTTGTTACTTTTTCCGATGTTTGGCAAGCACGTCATCAATCCCCACGAAGTTGAGTCTTGAAGTAATATGTCATTTACCGAGACCAGGGCAAGCAAGGGGCATGGAGACCGGACTTCTGTTACACTTACATTCTAACTTTCGTAGTAACATGTTGAAAATATTTCTGCTCTCTTTTAGCAAAGGGAAACTGGAAACACATTCAGTAGTTAATGTGACGATGCCGTGAAAGTTTAGAAAATTTAGATTCGAAACAAACACTTTGTAGATGCATGTAGATAAGGATGGAAAATAGCATTCTATTTACACAACAACATTTTCGAAGCCGTGCACACGCCAATAAAATATTAGATGTCGATCATCGCCAAATAGCAAACCTTCCCGATAAAAGCTTTATGTATTCATGCTGTCTATCCATTGGGTATTCACCTTAAGTCCTATTTAACTTTCTTACTTGTCGCTTTTGCGATTGTGTAAGTAGGTGTGCTATTTAATTGCAAAGGCGGAAATTTACAATATTGCCACAATAACGTTACGAGTACTTTCACAAAATTATGTGTCAGCATGAGATGTGTCAGCACATGTACCATAATTAAATTTCGAGTCCAAGCAAAACAGGTGCAAATACTATTAATGGGTGTTTACTACGAATATTTGCAAATACTTCCTAGTTCCTACACATAGTGACTTCCATACGAAAGTCGATCGATCCGTTTGGTTAACTGATGAATAAAACTCAAAAAAAAAAAAAATACAAGAAACAATATCTGTGTAAGCGTAACTTGTTGCAACTTGTTGCAATAAGTAAATTAAAGTAAGGTTATCTCGTTTTACGAACATTTCTATCTACAAAACGTAGCAGCACACTGTAGCTGACTTATATGAGCGAATAAACAAACAACAACAACAAAAAAAAAGACAAAAATTTATGCATATTTTTGTGAGAAATAAATAGTTTATTGTAACATCAGAGAGTGAAACGATAGCGAATGTTATATGAAATTTCATGTCACGTAAGAAAGTTATTTATCGTTGTCTATGCCAATAAGACATTGTAACGTATAACCGCATATGCCGTTGAATGTTGAAATATTTTTGGGAAAAAGATTTTCTTCTTGCTACACATAAGACATAAGGTTTTTTGCTTTTCCATTGACGAGCGAGTAACAGGGAAAAAAACAGAATTGAGGGCATAAAAAAACTGGGGGAAAAGTTGAAAAGACACAAAAGTGAGTAAAAGAAAAAGTGTGAACAATGTGAACTTTTTTGATCGGTTACCATAGAAATATACATACTTCACAAATTCATGGTGAATACATAAGAATCTTGATCTCTTTTCCAAATTTGTAGAGTTTTCTGTCTCATTATCACAATACATTGATATCATCATCAAGAATTAGTAAGACTTTTACGTTTAAATGCCGCATGTTTGTCCAAGCGAGAGCGAAACAACCTCAACAATAGTTTGATAGCTAAAACAAAGAAGAAAAAAAAATGAAAGCAGAAAGGGAAAGGAAAAGGAAAAGAGAAAGGGAAAGAAAGATTACTCCGCGTTGGGTCGAATCTTTGGAAAACGTACATGGAAAGATTTTTCAAAATATTTCAATATTTGTGGGCGTATTACTTAACGAATAGATACCATTTATATTATTTAAGTATGCGGCTTTTCGAACTCTATGATCGCGTCCGCGAGGGCAATCAAATGAACTTACGCTAAAAGGCAGCTTTGCATGTTGGTAGTTGCGATCACGACCTATCCAAGAAGAACAGGGAAGCAGACAGATAAACTCTGAGTGGGCAGGCAGATGGACATATGAACACACTGACTTGCCTGAATCAACACAGAACCTTTTTCTGATCAAAAGTATATAAAAATTATTAGGTGCGTAGTTCGAAGCAAATCGCGTGTATGACTTTTTTTCGTCCGCTTGAATAGGCGAGAAGATAAGAATACTGACTATCAAGTCAGTACACACGGGTTCAAATTTCAGCTGCGATAAAGTTTACTTTCGTCGCTCCTGGTGGTTCTAGAGAATGTTTAGTCGACCACCACCTCCCTATCTCTTCATTCACTTCTTTCTGACCGTCAACGTGTTACAAGGAGGCCTGCCCTGAGTGCCTGAGTTGCATAAAAAATAGTGTCCTTAAATAAGTCAGTAGAAATTGCGTCAAATTTCAGATCAATATCTTTAGTCACATAGTGAAATAAAATTCACTCTTTTGTGTAAAAACAAGAAGACATCGGACGAATGCAGTTCGCAGTTGTGCTTCGTAGTTGGAGCAAATGACTTCACGTAATAACATTCCTTGATAATTGTTATATTTGTCAGCCCGTCCGTCCGTCTATCGCTGCAATGCTGAGGATCACAAGAATGGTGCTACGACGCGCAAATTCTGCATACACTTCAGTTGATGGCCACTGTTTGTTTGTTTGTATGCGAGTGGGTGCATTACATCTACATTAAGCAAAAAATTATAAAACCATTGTTAGTATAATGTCAATGTGTCTTCAATATCATGGACTAATTGACATGAGCCCATCTTTTGTTTTGATCAATGATCGTTTTCTTGCTTTAAATTGCTTGAACCCTATACAGATGCTTCTGTTCGTCTGATGTCCGTCTGTGTATTTTTGCTTTCAACTTATAGGTCGTAATTTATTAAAGATTTTGATAAGGTTTTGGTCCAAGGTCGAAACTTATTGATTAGACTGCATCAAATGCTGCAAACCTTTTTTTTGTACACCATTGCCGAAGGATGGGGATGCATCAAAGCATACAAAGCAACATCTGTTAGGCAGTTGGTACTGAAATGGTCTAATTGTGCCCACATTTTACAATGGAATACAAACCGAAATCACTTTTGCGTGCGTGACTTTTCACGTGCGTCCCATGATCCTATTTTACTGACACACGGTCACACCCAAGATTATAGAATGTCAACCTGTGTGTCTTTTAATTTCATTTTACTTTCCCTAAAGTAGCGAATTAGCTTAAAAATTCATTGCAATAAATATGGACCATGTCGATCTAGTTTGGTGCACTCTGCTTTATAAGAGCTCTCACAAACCCTTCAGAAACCGGAAATTAAGTGCAGTAAATTTGAAGCAAATTGATAAATGTTAGACTAAAATTAGACAAAGTGATGGTAAGGTGTTTAATACACGGCCCTGCACGCATAACTCGTTTGTTCGAAATTATTTTCTAAAACTTATAGCATAATATTCGCCGCAATGTTGCAAAAGATCTTTAAGATGCATCGGTAATGGGATGGTATGGAATTATGGAACTGATATCGTTCCTTTTGGTGATCGGTTTTGAAATCGGTGAGAGATGTTTTGAATAAGTAGAGCTATCGCACTGACGATAACCGAACCGAAAAGTAGGTCTTTCAGCTGCTGATAGTCTTAGATGATAAATTATCCTTTCGACACGGATTTCGCATAGCGGAAAGTACTTGGTTAACTTGCATCACTTTTTTTTTGTTTTTAATATAATATATTATAAGTTAATATAATATATAATATAATAAACGATACATTCATGCTAAACAATCTTTAAGACTTAATTTTTTTACGCTTGTACGCTTGTACGCCACATCTCAAACTAAGACGTTTTTCAAAATAATCAGTCAACTGATTCGGTACAGCGTTTGTCATTAATGAGTTTTGCATTTTATACGTAATGCAAGAAAATACTATAAAAGGGACGAACGCTTTTCTATTTGCTTGTAAAATTAATTAAACTTTAAATTTATTTTCGTGATTTAGTTGACGAAATTTTTTTTCACATCATTTACTACTTACGTACTCAGGCATATTTGCTGACCCTGAATTAAAAAAAAAAAAAAAAAAAAAAAACCCAAATGCCAACAAGCCAAATAAGAAAAAAGAAAACATAAAAGGCTTTATAATGAAAAAAAAAAAAAAACAAGCAAGACAGAGCGGGTTTCTGGTTTTTCTCATAAAAATTGATTTCAAGGAAAATTCATTAAATGATTATGTAATTGTTTTACGTTTTCTTTACATAAACAATGTATCTTGCACTTCTTTATTTTGTTAATATTTTTTCTTCTTTAAAGCTTTTACCTAAGGTAACTCTCTTTTACTTTTAAATATAAATACAAACTTGTTCGTGTAATGGTTTGATGCATCATGGAAATATACCGTTTCATCCTATTGATTAAAAGAAATTGAAACCAATTTAAGATCAAAATTCAGTTATTTACTAATACAGGTTGGATCGCTTTCTAACACTACTACAAGCATGCATGCACACAATACATTACAATGCAATACAGGTTCAGATGGTACCGAATTTGACGATAAATATTTTCATAAAATGAAATGAAGTTTTAAATTGCAACCGCCGTAAAGTTAACTAAAACACATACATATACATACATATATAACTGATAATAAATTAAGGAGTTTTGGTTGGTTTTTTGTTGTTTCTGTCATTTTTTTATTTTTTTTGTCATTTTTTCTTACATACGCACACCGTACAATTTGTATTTACTGCTTACTAATGATCGATAATAATACGAATAGCCAACTAGCAGCTAGAGTCAACTGTTGTTGGTAACAATAGTTTTCAAAAGCACACAATTGATATGACATTCAGGTTTGCATGCATGCATGCAAGCATGGCATTGTATGTATGGCATAGCATGGCATGCATGTGTGTATATCTAATAACGAGTTTATGGAAAATTAAGAAAGCAGCAAAAAAGAAAGAAAGAAAGAAAGAAAGAAAGAAGGTAAGAGAGAAATGAAAGAAAGAAACAAAGAAAGAAAGAAAGAGAAAAAGAGACACAATACATGCTGAAGGCAGAAATGCTTAGCAAACAATAAAACGTTACAAACGTAAAAAGTGGGAGATGTTGACATCCGGTATTGCTGCAAACGAAAGTGAATGTATGTAAATGCCTATGCTGGGATCTATCTATACATATACCATTATAACGTGTATTTGTTGTTTGCAATTATTTACTCTAACGGTGTAAGTGCACATTTCTATTGAACATCTACTCTATGCATTCGTCTGTAGATGTTTCTTGATATGGAATCAATTTGCAAGCATAGTTTTATTTCAATACATACATACATACATACATAGTTTTTTTTTGTTTTTTTTGTTTTTTTTTTACCAAAACTTCAACCAACACCAACCAATACGTTAGTGCACTACATGCCACATTCACACGCATTGATATGATGTCGCTGCATGAAACATGTGAATTCCATGTTTGTGACATGAATTGTAGTTGAATTGGTCGTTTCGAGAGCTGAAAAGACACTCCTGACTTAGGTTGACTTAGGCGGCAGTGTCAGTGGCATTATGCACCTAGATGTTGACAGACACTTTCTTACCGTTACTACGCTTGTTTGCTCGTCGCTTGCTCTAAGTGCTACTTATTATATTATCCACTTTTACAAACGCGAACTCATCATTGTCATCATCATTATCATTACTATTGAACATTTCAAATACAGTTTAATTGATTTCGTAATCAAATTTCCGGTTTTGCTATTGCTATTGCTATCGCTATTGCTATTGTTGTAATTGTAATCGTTTCGTTCTCATTTTAAGTGAAAGTTTTAATCGAATTTTGAATTTTGTAAGAAAGCCACCCGCCTAAGCTCAAATGTCAGGACAAAAAAAGTGCGCCCGTAAGGGTTATTTTACTTTGCGTTTGGCTCAATTTCAATTTTTCCATTTACGCAGTAAGTGCCATCAAATATCAAGTATAATAATAAAATCTCTTGTGCACTGAATCGACTGACCTTCATTGCGAATCCTGTGTTTCAAGCTTATTTTAAAAACATTAATGTGCCTGCAACTTGCAAAACCTATGAATTCTTCTACAAACTATATCGGAACACTAATCAGTTTTTTAAAATATTAAAAAAAAAAAAAAACTTTAAATATATTTACCTTACAGCGACTCTTCGATGCGTTACTACTTAAAGTTAACAAAAAAAATGGTTGAATTCAGTTATTAAATGGATATTTTCGGTTTGGTATATAAATCCTTCGATATACCTTAAGTAAATATGTAAAAGAATCAAATAAATATATAAAAGTTATTTATGTATCATAGACCATAGACCATACGAGACTAGTGCTTGCGTTGAATTTTTGCATGGGTGAATGACTTGCCCCCTTAAATGAATTTATTAAAGTCCATTTTTATTCTATTATATGCTACATGGGACTTTCTATTTAGATATTTGGACTCGAAGAACAACAACAACAAGGATAGATGGCAGATGAGAATTCGTGAGTTGAACGGATGGACGGTGTTAATAAACCGGAAATCACATAAAGATGGCATAATGGCATAATTTTGAGCATTTGAGCCTACGGAATAACTAAATGAAAAGAATTCTGTTTCTCGGCATCGGGTATAATAAGTCATATATATGTGGTCGTAGGTGACGACATATTCACTTTACAGGATATTTGATATATGTAGCCAAGAAGTCTGTTACCTGGGGATGTGTACAAATATATTTTTGTGAGGCGTTGGCGAATATTTCCCACCTACATCCATCTCTCGCTTTACACGATTGCTCGAAAATTAAAACTCTTGTGTGGCAAACTGTGTATTTTTATTGCCCACCAATTAAGAGCAACACCTTTAAAATGACTAAATAGTGGACCACGACCCATCATCATTAAATACTCTACACCACCTTATAGTTGTTCACATGAAGACTCAAAATGAGGCTTTATATGAGAAGTGGTCGTTGAAAAGCAATCCAATGCAAACCATTTTCGAAAGTGTCCATCCATGGGCCAAAAAACTCGTCAGTGTACCAAATTTAATTAAAATATCTCAAGAATTGGGATCTTTATGTTGAACAGAAGACAACAAAACCAACAAACTTGGAGACGCGGATACGGGGAGACGCTAAAGACGGACAGATAAGCTTAAATCGATCCAGAAAGGCGTTCTAAAAGTTATTCTGATCGATCAGTATAATGGAAAGTGGGCGAGCCTATCTTAAGTCGTTTTGAGCATTACATACATTCGCTTCATCAACTTAGTATGCCCTTGCATCACAAACGGTGTAAAGTATACAACATCAGCTTAATTATTAAAAACATTATAATAGCAATTCAAATGAATTACAGTTAGCTTTTTAACTCAAATAAGACTTTAATTGCCGTCACTACTATTTTCAAATGATAAGCCTCTTCTTCTACGATATTGTGTAAGGTCATTTTCAATGACAATTGTTGCTTACATAGAAACTCTGTGAATTGCAAGCAGTTGTGATTTATCTTTTCTATCATACCTTTAAACATAATCCGAGAGCTCTGTAGACATTCGAATCATTTTTCTCAAAATTGTTATTCAGTTATCTTCTTCTTGTAGCAAGTTCCTCACGTATAATGTCCGCTAAACACGAATAGCCCCATGTGCTTACCAAAATAATGAATTAAAGTTAGATCGAAAGAAATGCATCTAAAGTCAAAATTCACGTTTTCTGAAATTTTTTTTTTTTTTGCTTCCAAACTTTTTTTGTTTAACTTCCGCATGTAGCTTATGAGACCAATCAAAATTACAAAAAACTGCTAAACTGAAAAATTTCGAGTAAATTTGTGATTGACTTTATTTCTCGTAGGAAAAAGACAAACACCGGATAAAAGTAATAGTCGATGTATTTTTCTCTAAGTTTCATTATAAGGTCTTCTGCTCTTTTCATACAAAAATTAGAAAAACAAAAATAGATTTGCTTTGGTAGAATAATAACAATTATAAGGTTGCTACCATGTGAAGACTTAACTTTCACGAGACCTCTTAGGAACGGGCCAAATTTGGAATTGAGTTGGATATGATCTAAAGTCAGTATTTGTTCTTCAACAAATAAGACCCAAGATAAGCAAAATACATAAAGGTTTACTTCTCCTACGAACTCTCATATAGAAGAGGGTTCGAAAATTCGACTTACGGTATTCAAAGCTGATGTAATGAATTTATTTGCTAAGTTACTATTTTGGATTAATTTCCATCATAAAATATTAAACAAACAAAGCTTCCTGCTTTATAAAAATGGATTTTTCTGACGCGATAGAAAGTTGATATGAGAAGTGCTTGAAAAAATTATCCTATAACTTGGAAATTATTCGCAATTTCGAGTTTTCGATTCAAGCAATAGTAAGACTTGCATATTTTGCTCATGCAACGATCCCATCCAAATTATTTTCGCAAGCATTTGGCCTTGAATCAGAAGAGTTAGTGACAATCGCATGGTCGGACAAAAGAGAGGCGAGTGGGCGGACGAACATTGCTAAATCGACTGAGAATAACTTTTTGTGTAGTAATTGCTGGGACTGTAGGACAAGAACGTGACGTTTCAGTTTTTCTGGACGCCCAAGGGCAAGCACTCAAACTTAATATGCCTTACAACACAGGCAGTGTTCATTACAATGATAGCCGCAGAAAATTTTCTTAATTCATGACCTCAGTAGGCAAAGGAACATATAATTGAAAAATGTTTAGAAAACATGTCGGTCGTAATAAGATGATGCAGATGAAGACATTCAGATAACATGCAATAGCTTCAGCTGCAACATGGATTACATGAGTAATTAAGTTACCAACTCGTGTCTTCAGTATGAGAAGGCATGAAACAAAACGTGTGTATGCCGTGTTGTTACATACAGTTTATGAACTCTTACACATATTGGTTATATTAACGCGAATAACAGTGGATTCGGCCCGAATTTTTCGAAACCTATCACTTACTTAAGTTGCTTTATTTGCAAAAAAAACACATTGCACGTATATTGAAGGTATGAAAATCTAATTTCGACAGTTAACAAGTAAGAAAGTTACATTTGGCTGTGGTCGAATCTCGCATACCCCGCTCCATTAACATCTTTAGCGCCCTATGTTTTTTTTTTTTTATTGATGTAATAGAGAGAGAATGTAATAAAATTTATTTTTCACCTTTTAGTTTACTAAAAGGTATGGTTAAGAAAAATTAATCTACTGTGTCGTGACGTTCACCATAATTAATATAGAAATGAACACACCGACTTTGTCGCCTTCTACGCTCCAAGTCCTTTTATTTGATACCCATATCGCTGGTATTATTAAGGAAAAGTGAATCGAATCCACCAGGTCGTAGTGTCCACTGTTTGTATGTTTAATTTTTAGGCAAATCTTCATTGGAGGAACAATGAGTTCACAAATCAGTTTTGAACATTCTACCCTGTTTATCTTATGATTATGAATAGGCAAAAGTCTTCAAAAAGCTGAAAAAAAAGAAAATTTAGTCAGTTGTAACTTTGTGTGGGCATGGCCGATTTTTCCCATTTTTGCACATATATAGTAGAGCTTTTCGCTAAAGTAAACGTGGAAAACTTCAGCCATCTATCTCTTATATAATTTGTGAACAATTCGCAAAAACACATCAATCTTTGTTTAGAAAAACGGAGTTGCGTTCGCTTTACGCTTTACTGCGTGCGGGCTTGTCCTCTCATCAATTTGATCCATTTTCCATACCAACTTGTGTACAAAAACTTCTAATGTTTCTACCGCATTTGAAGCCATCCAGGAGAGTGTCGACAACACAAAAACGCACAGACAGACAGACATGGTTTAATCATTTAAGAATTTCATGCTGATCGAGAATATGCACCTCGCTTGTAGGACCTCTGAAGGGCCTTCCTACCCATTATCTTTCAGTGGTGGGTATAAAAAAAGTGAAAATATTAAAGTTCCGGAATGTCGCCCACTCAGTAGTCTACACCATTGTTTATAAAACGCAGCAGCACAGTAAATTTATACTTTGCTTTAGAGTAAATATCATCAGACTTTATTGTCATATTAGTGTCCAACTTTTTCTTGCCAGAACTACAAAAAATAACTTTGTAAATCAACGGCCTTTGCATAATGTGATGACGTATTTTACAGTGTGACATCAGGTGAAGTTAACAAGCGGACATTGAATTTTTCAAAGATATCGACGAATGCCATCTGATACTTACCAAGTTAAAAGAAGTGCTTTTCTAATTTTGTTGGTTTGCGTAAGACAAAATATTGTATTTTCCAGTCGATAAACTGAATAATCAAATATTTACAAAAGCAAGAGTTCTTTATCGGCCAAATTGCTTTCTAAACGTGTCAACCAACCCATTTTTTACTCGCTTACGCGTGATGCTATCATACGTTAGTCCGTCTCAGAAAGAGAAAAGTTCAGAGGGTCAAGCTAGACACAATATTGCGATGGGTCGGCGTCATCTCCCAACTTCCCGATATTTGCATATAAAGGCGATACATAGAGAAGCACTACTAACCCAAGTGACATCCACAGCAAGCGAGTTCTCTGATGCGCACGCAGAGCCCATGCGGTAGTAAAAACGTTCGTTCGACATACGCCAAACGTCATAGTGTTAGTAACAATAAACAACAATATAATAAACGTCAACAAGCGTAATTATAGGATTTTAGATAGTGGTGATGCTTGATGGCGTTAGCAGAATGGATGGCGATGAAAAGACTTGTTGGCGCAACGCTGCTAGCATTGATAAAATGATAAATGTTAGGGCTCCGCAAGGCGGTAATAGCCAAATACTACATTTACACATTCATAATTCGCGTCGAACGATAACAAAGAAAGTAAAACGGCCTGAACAGCGTGTCGTTTGATTGCTCTCAAGATTCCATGGTTGAAACGTTCGTTGGTTTTTGAAATTTGGAATGTGGTTGTGACAGCGATATCTACTTGCAATACGCGCACTAAAGTCAATACGGACAATAGTGATACTGAAATTCAAGAGGAATCTGAAGATCCAATAGTGCTGGCATCGACCTGCCAAAGCAAGAAATCGCAACATACTTACGGTCCCAAATATTTTAGAAAACATGCAAAATACTGCATGTAATTCGTTAAGGAATTATAACCGTAATGTTGAGGACACTACAACGAAGCCGATACCTAGATACGATCGATGGCAAAACACCGACTTGGCAGCGATTTATGTCGAGAGGCTGATGAGCGGTGGAAAACATATCATCCCTACAGACCTAGCTATGATAAAGGCGTCTTAGAAGATGTTGGCAAAACAATTCTATCGCAAAATAATCAATCGGCACAAGATGATACTACACATATGACGTAAACAGTTACGTTGGACGAATTTTTCAAATCATTAGATAATAATGATATGACCTCTTCAGCTCAAGCCTCAAACCAATTAGTACCTGAATCAGTATTTGCTGGTCATCTGATTAATAGACAACAACAAAGGCAAAAAGAAGAGCTGCTGCGTTATACAATGAATGAATTATCCAGTTGGATAGATAAGAACGCGCAAAACAAAGAAGAGGAAATTAACAAATAAACAAAGCACTTGCTCCCACAAGTAGTTCCCTTGACACATACGTAAATACCTAAGTAACATTAACATTTTTATTTTATTGAATGAATCAAATCAAGTTAAAAAATACAAACACAAAAGAATGGATAAAGTGTTATATACAAGTTGTATATTTCATATATATTTTATGTTATGTTGTGCATAGAAACTGAAAAATGGAAGCACAATAAAAGAAAGATTCCAACTAATAAATGATATAAAGACTTGATGTTGTTTCGGAAAATGATTTTGTAAAAAGGATTTTAAAAAAAGGGAAAAGAAGATCGTCTCCATTTAAATTTGTAAAAAATGATTGTTGAACTTTTGTTTCCCATACGTTGGAGTCTCTCAAAATATGATGTTAGCCTGATCTTAAACCATTTCCAATAGGAATAGATTTTCTCGCTACGAGGGATATTTTTAAAATAAATCGAAGATTGCGCGATCTAAAGGATGAACATAAAAATATGCATGACAGACATTAGACGGACAGATGCGATTAAATCGATCAAAAAAAAAAAAAAATGATTCATTATCACGAATATATAGGAATGTACGTATGCATAAACACACGACGCCTTTCTATCTTACAAATGCATACAAGCCTTACAAACCTATGACAGATGCAAAAGGGAATCCTCTTGTGGCTGTAAAAAGTGCATCAAATTTTAATTGGCTGAAATCAATATTTAATAGCTAAATCTACATATATATATATATCCATACGTAATTATTTCGAAAATGGTCTAATGCACAATGTAATACACACACACACACACACACATGCATACAAGCTAAGGCACAATCAAAAATATCGCACACTTTTACTGCATTCCAACAAGAGTATAACAAACTGTCTACAGACATAACTTAAATGTAATGTAAGAGAACAACTTATGCTCGTATAAAGTCATACAAGTTTACGCACATATAGACGAGTAAACAGTTTTAAACTGAATATGGTGTTAAAACAAACATGTATCTCGTATACTTTAGCTACAAGTCTACGGTTTTTGTTTTTTTTTTTTTGTTACAAAATATATTTCTACTTAAATCAACTCCACTGCTTAAGTAGGCATAACCAATCTGAATCATCTTCAAGCTATAAGTGCGCACAGGTATACACAATTATTTATATAAAGAAATGTAAAGAAAGAAAGAAAAAATATGCATATACATATAATATATATGTATATATATATATGTGTGTGTGTGTGTGTATGTGTATATGCATATATAAATAATTGTGCATATATATATATATATATATATATATATATATATGTGTGTGTGTGTGTGTGTGTGTGTGTGCATATATAAATAATTGTATCGTTGCACACATAAATATAATTGTTGATACACATATTATAGATTCACTTAAGACATAGCGTATAGAGTGAGTGAATGAGTGAATGTAACGTAAACATTTTAGCAACGCAGTGTGCATCTAATAAATAAATTTGTTCAATTTCAGCGAACAAGAAAGCCAAATTGCTTAATGGCGGTACAGGAGTGCAACAGCAATCATCTGCTGCGGCAACTGCAGCGGTAAATGGAGCCAACAGTAATGGTGAAATTAACAATAATCATCATCATCACAACAACAATAACAATAACAACAACAATAACAGCAATAATAACAACGTTAATAATAACAACAATATTAGCAATAACTACAATAGAAATCATCAATATGAACAGCAACAACAGCAACAACAGCAACAACAACAACAGCATTGCATTCAGAACGGTAGCTATGGTAGAAATCCAAATCATTACCAGCAATTGCAACACAACGGCACAGGCAATAGTGGTGGTGGCATTAACATTGGCAACGGCAATCACCAAGCATACAGCGCACATCATTCACATCAGTATCAGCAGCTTAAACAGCAACAGCATCAGCAGCAGCATCCAATATACAGTTCATCGGTTGAAGATCATTACGAATTGACCCATTACGGACATAGTGTGACCGGACGACCTGGCGGACCAAATTTAGTAAACAAACAGTTGGTTTTACCCTTTGTTCCGCCCAGTTTTCCAAATAATTCACAGGATGGCGTCACTCATCTTATAAAACCATCGGAATACTTGAAAAGCATCAGTGATAAGCGTTCATGTCCCTCATCGGCGAGGTAAGTGAAGCTCATTTCTTTCTTCGATTTTTTTTTTTTTTTTTTTTGTTTAATTTACTAAATACAGCAAATCCAGCGTATTACCAGTTATTTGCGTTAATCCGAGAAAACAAAAAAAAAAAAAAACTTCTAAATATTTCAAGTGCGTGACTCTATTGTGTGAATTACCATTAGTCTCGCCACAGTTGTTCGCCGCGAACATATTGCCAAAAAATGCAAACTTTTAATTTGTATCACAACATTTTTACAATAGTGTTCGTTACGTTAACACTTAACGGATCTTTGCAGATGACCAAATTGTCTTAATTATCTCGAATACGATCAGACTTGAATTCAGTTTGAATTGAACGTTGCATTGCAATGATACTACAGCATCGTAAACCTCGCACCTGGCAGAGGTACACTTGCGTTCTTGTGCATAAAATCGAATATTTTCTCCTGCAATAAATTCGAAATCTTTTTTTCATCATCAAAACTCGTTCGGATTATATTTATTTAAAGTTGAACTCGTGAACATAGTGAACTACTAAAGTAAATGCTAAGCATAAGAAATAGCTCGACTTTTATTTAATCATTTTGTGTGTGCTATCGATGAAAGCTAACAATTAACAAATATTAAATTCTAGCATATATATATATATACATTATATATATATATATATATATATATGTATATATACTCTGTAGATGCAATCAAATATTCAAAGCGTGAACAAAATTCAGAGCTGGAAAAGTGCATGTCCAGGACTACAATTTGACAGAAGCAATCATTAACACAATCAATCGAATAAATGCTTGCCTTCAATATTTTGCTATGTTTCTTAACTCATTTTATTTATTGGAAGAAAATCGAATCTTTCTCTATTAACTTTTTAACTTTTTAAGATTTGATTAAAGCAAAGAGAAATTCACCAAAATTTTGTCGAATGAAAAAATTCGCGCTTTTCTTAAAAGTATCGAATCTTTCGGGATCAAATTCGTGCAAAACGTCGATTGTGATTTCCGTATACGATATTGCGTCAAGGGACTATTTGTGTACTTTCTTGTAGCCGCAAAACTCCGACTCTACAAAACTACTGCGATATCCGATCGTAAAGTTACGTCACGCGGTTTATACGAACATCCTTTGGCACTAAGCAAACATTTCCCAACCACGATACTTAAAAATATATCCGATTTTTTACTTTCAATAGACTTTACTGACACAGCCAGATTATCAGAGACTGAGGAGATTTTCTTCACTTTGAAGAAAGTGTGTCACTGTCGAATTTTCATAAACCCGGATATTTCAATAGATATCCACAAATAAACGCCCAATCGTATAGAAAAAATTTTTTTTGAATCAAATTACGCGACATAGAAAGGTCGGGCGTCTTCTTCTTCTTCAATGTCGTTTGGTAATAAATCTTCAGGTCCTTGGTGGTGCAAATGTCGCTCTCGTGCCTTTTCATCACTTATGCATTTCCTACAAGGAAAAGGGGGCATTGTGAACATTCAAATTTCCGGAGCGAAACTATCTATGGGATCTTTGCTAACGCAAACAACAACTTTCCACGCTTGTCTGAGCACAAATACATCAAAGTATAAAATGCATTCTTTTTCCGAAAAGTGCATTGATTCTCAGGGCACATAATGCTTGCGTCAGCTTTGAAGCTATGAACAGATGCAAGCAATCCACTAATGGATTTTACATAATCGAAAACGTTTCGCAAACAGATTTCAACACATACTTCAGGGTACTTGGGTGAAAACTTAATTCAGGTGTACTCACTTGTCGCGGGGTTGATCTCTGAATCCCAGTTTGAAGCCGCATTTATGTAAATGCAAGACTTGAATGTGATTCTTAGATCCCGATAAATATTTCTGTGTACCTGCCGTTAATTCTAGGATATCCGACCATATATTCACTTCACGTTCCCAGAGTTCAACCTCCGAATACACAAATTGCGCTCAGACTCACACTTACATAAATGAGAGACTTGTAATTAGTTTTAATGGCGTCAGATGGTGAGATAAAAACATACGGACACAGTTTCACTAGTTAGAACCAGTTTAGGGAGAAGATGATTTACCATAATCTTCACATTATTGGAAAAGAAACCCTGATGCCACAAAATCACTATTTCCTTAGTTTGTATGTAATTTAAAAAAAAAAAAAAGTTCAAAAAGCTGGAGAGCATGAATTTAGTATAACGCATGATAAACATTTAGCTTAGCAGAGAGCAATTTGAAATTTCTTATTTTTTCCTCTCTTGACCATTTTTAGAAAGCAAGTAAAAGCGTATGTAACATAATTTCGGAATAGAAGTTATTATGAACGTTTTCACCTTCAATGGATGATGAATGATGGTTTCATCTTAAATGGTTTCTGCATCTGTATAAATTCACAAAAACACTTTTGGAAACACTTTTACTTTTGCTTTCAAAATGAGATCTAAAGATAAACGTGGTCTCAATTAATTAGCTAATACGAATACCCGCACTTAAGGCATTTATTTCAACGCCTTTAATAAACAAGGTAGTTTAGCTAAACTAACAGTTAATGCAGACTCATAAACATGCACACTAGTTTACCAGCCGAGTGAGAAGCGAACCAAAAAATCAGCCACATGGAAACGCATAAAAGAAATTTATTACCAATGTTGACGATGTGGTATTGCGAATACATACAATTAAACTACTTACATGTTCCTAACAGTGGTTGGCTTTAGGCTTTACACACATTCTCCAAATGCGTTCATACATTAATGTTGTCATTGCGTTCGTAACGCAAGCATCCTGTTATCGCATCCCATAGATATAACATATTTGCGGTCAGAGGCTCTTTATGTTTAGCGTTTCCCTTTGCCTTGAGAGCTTAATCAGACGGCCACGATCTCATTAGATAACTAACGAGTCATTACCGAAACCTCCCAGCGTTCAAGAGAGTACTCTAAAGGAGAGGACCTATGCCGACTGAAGTATCAGATATGAAAGTTTGGGTATCATCCAAAGCTTCCCTTCTCGACAAGGCGAGTCCTATCATACACGTTTAACCATTTACTGTCTCCGCATTTAAGGATAACCACAACAATCGCAAGTACCCAAGCGGTCAGGCCTCACACGTCACCGAACCATTTTCCAGTTAAGTTTCCCTCGAGAGATCATAACTAAGTAGAAGCCCGACAGGAATATCAAAATGTGCTACCTGTCCTCCGAAAGTTGCTAATTTAGCGTGTGTTTCTTTGGTCCGTGTTTTATCAATGCAGCCATTTTTACCTAAATGCCCGGGTACATGTGACATTGAGTGCGCTGGTAATATGATGCCCGTGGATTCCCTAGTTTTGATCTGTAATGCTTTAGTGTTATCGGCTTTGCGCTTCTCATATATTGTCCATACTCCTGCTTATGAATTGTCTATGCTTCCTGGACGTCATCCAGCTAATACCTCCTTCGATTTCAATGTATAAGAAGCAGATATCAATTCAGCATACACCAGTTACCAATTCATACGAGGAACTTCTCTGACTGCCTCAATAGTTCACAAAATCGCCAATCATTGTTGCGACATTGTTCAGGTCGTAAAATGCAGAGAAACCGCCGATTTAGGAGGGAGGTGTTACGGCTTTGTTATAATAAATGAAAGGCAAATAAAAGACTTTGTATCCATCTTCTCTTGTCGAGAAACTCATGATCATAAAAGTTGAGATAAAATGATGAAACTGAGCACACTTGGGCGTTGGATCTTTACATCCAATTTACAAATGGATGTAAAGCTCCCAAAAGAAGTTTAAAAGAACCGTAAAAAGTCACTGTCTTATTAATTAATACAGAGAATGAGCACAAAAACAAAATACATATACATATGTATATGAGTTCGAATAGAGACAAGAACAGAGAGACTTAAATCGATTCAGATAATAAATCTAAAGCGGTTGGTATATTAAAAGGTGGGTCTCTCTCAGAACCTTTTAAGCGCTATGCACATCCACATAACCTTCAGAGACTTTTATTGCAAATAGCGTAGCGTCTAATGCAATCTAATTGCACTGCAATGATAGATGCAGTAAAAGGAAAGCTTACCTTAGACGATGTAACGTACAGACGTGTGAAAATATAAAAAATATTTTATTCGAAAATTTATAAACTGCGGCAAAAAACCTTAAAAGCTTACTTAGGTGCTTTCCGTAGCAAAAATGATCCAAGTTGATTATTAGATAGATGTTCGATTGGGAACAGATCTTGAAACTGCTAACTATAGTTATTTAGAAATTCATTTATTTTCTATGCTAAAATTAAAATGGCATCTCATTCGCCATGGATTGCATGGCTATACTTTAACGACGCCGCGAAATCTTTCTGTAACTGTATGCCTGCTGTTTAATGATACTGGAAAAATTCGAACACGAAAGTTTTCCTAGCGGTGAACATTATTTTATTTTATCCAAGAAACATGAAATTTTTGTTCTTCTTCTTCTTCTATTTGAATCAAAAAGAATGTTTATTTTTATTATCATTTTAGGTCGACCGATACTGAAGATTATATGCAAATACAAGTGACTAACCAGCATTCGACTACGATTGAACCGCCCAAGCCACCGCCACCTCCCCCATTGCCTTTAACACCGCTAACTCATCATAACACCATACAGAATAACGATCGCCATCATAATTCAAAATCAATAAATACCCATACGCAGAGCCATCATACAGACACAACTATACGAAAACAGCATCAGCCCCTCTCAGCCATCTCTATACAAGATTTGAATAGTGTTCAAGTGAGTTATTTTTAAATAAACTAAAGAAAATCAAAATTTCATTGCGAATATGAATTATCTCTCAATCGATAGTTGCGTCGTACCGATACTCAAAAGATACCAAAACCGTATCAAATGCCAGCACGTAGTCTCAGCATGCAGTGCTTATCCTCCACAACAGATACTTATCTGAAAAGTGATTTAATAGCTGAACTTAAAATCTCTAAGGATATACCGGGAATTAAGAAAATGAAAGTTGAGAAGCAAATGGCAAATCGTTTCGATTCGGAACATTATTCCGAAATAACGAAACAATTTACGGCATCCAATTATGTCGATCAAGTGAGTTTAGTTAGTTAATAAGTGAGAATTTCGCTTGCATATCAATAGCGGACTTTTCATAAATTGTCAAAGATATATTTTCAGATACCGGAAAGAGATCAAGCCGGGAATATCATACCCGATTGGAAAAGGCAAATGATGGCTAAGAAGGCGGCTGAAAAAGCTAAAAAGGAATTCGAAGAGCGTATGGCTAAAGAGGCCGAAAATCGAAGATTATCGCAGATACCGCAATGGAAACGAGATTTGTTGGCCCGTCGTGAGGAAACTGAAAATAAGCTTAAGTTAGTTTATAATGATCGAATAAAATTTGAACAGATTTTTATTTATTTTATTATATATTACAAATATTTAGGGCGACAATTTATACGCCCAAGGTGGAAGAAAACAATCGAATAGCGGATACTTGGCGTTTGAAAAATCGAGCGATGTCCATCGATAATATTTCGATGGTCTCCTGTGCGGCCGACATATTCTCTGGCAATATGACTAATAACAATAACAACAACAATAACAACAATAATAATAATAAAGAAAATTCACAAGGTTACGGTCAAAATGGTATTACTACTAACGGTCATGGCGTTGACAATCCTAATGAATCACAACAGCAACAGCAACAGCAACATCAGCAGCATCATGTTGATGCCGATAATGAAAATATTATACCGTGGCGAGCTCAATTAAGGAAAACCAATAGCAGACTGAGTTTAGTTTAATACGGGAAACCATAAGCCCATATGCAAGTGGAGAGAGCGGAATCGTATATCGCACGACGCAGACGAGAGAGAGATGAGAAAGATGAGAATTCCAATATAATATAATAAAATGTTTAAAATGATTCCGTTAATCGAATGTATTCGCTTTCTTTATATATATTATTAAAATCGAATACATTTATTTTTGTTTTCGTAAATATATATATATATATATATATGTATATATATATATATATATGTATTTAATTTTTATACGCAAATGCATTTTAGAGTTATTTGCTTTTGATCTTTAAACATCAAAAAGTGAATGGCGGCGAAATAAAAATAGTTTCCTTTTTAGTTAAAATTAAATACAAATTCTTTCTATTTTATTTGTTTTATTTGTTTTATAAAAATGCTTTCCAATCGATTGGCATTGAGGTCGGCTAGTTAGCAACCCACTTTCGTATCAATTGTTTAAACAAATTGAGAAAAAAATTTCAGGTAGAGTTAAGAAATTTCGGTGCAATATATAAATAAAAAAATAAAATTAATTAAAAGTCCAGAGCAAAAGAACATTTTTTGCCTAATAATCTATGAGAACTATTTTCTATTTTTTTATTTAATTTTTTTTCCTTTTTTCTCTTATTCACAACAACAATCACTATATACTTTATTCAATTGTATGTATTACTAAATTATTGTATTGTATTTTTTTTCTTTTCTTTTTTTATACAAAATTAATCTAAATAAATATTTTTCACAGTAAATACAAACACAAGACTTCTAAATGCTTTTCATTAAAAGGTACGACTCATTGAGTTCGTTTACGATAACTCAATCCTTTTCTCTGAGACATGGCGCCTGCCATTGCATGTCGTATCCACATTGGAATTCCTCGCCGGGCAATTTGGCCTACAAAGGCGATCGAGAAGTAAATCGTAGACATCATGATTTAATAGTACACATGCGCATGAACATTACCTTACGCGACTTAAAATCTTGTTCGATCGGAAGAGAAAGAAAATCATTTACTTTTTCCGCTCACCGATTCGGTCAGCTTAACTATAATATTGACAATGATACTATATTTTTGATTTTCTATATGTATTTAAAGAAAAGGCACTAACCTATGCTGATGAAAGTCGTATTGGTAAAATGACGCGGTCTTAACGCAGATTCCGTCTGCATCCGGCGTTGGTTATGTTCATGCCAGTGTTGGCTAACGTGACAACGTAACTTGCGCGATAGTAATTTTCCATCAATTTAGTTAAGGCGTCCTTGGACCAGCGTTAACACGGGCTTCTGCTCAAAAACCATCGCGATCCACATCGCAGATTACAGAAACGGTGCATAACCGTTACATTCAGGATTTGCGACGCACGTTAGTCACCAATTCTGTTTTAATTTATTAGACTTTATCAAAGAACGCCAGGGGAAAGTTAAGCTAAACCTTTAATATCGTAAGTGACAGAGGTTTCAAGAAACAAACTAAATAAGGAACTGCTTTATGAGGACAAAGCATACTTTTTTCAATTTATTTTCGAACTTTACACTAACACTTTATTTCCGAAGCGCAAGCCCTTACAAAATTATAATAACAATTTAACTTACTCCAACACTCTCGCGGATGAAGAGAATCAACATATGGTTCATTGTGCTTATGTGAAGGCATTTCCCTGGGAAATTTTCGACAGAACTAAAAAAACATTTGTTCACTAAGCAAGTCATTTATCAGAACGAATCGATATTCTTATCGTCCATATTCCCGTGTCCTAGAGTCGCCCGTAAAATTGTAAGAACAGCATGTGGGTTTTCTGCCCACTAAAGGGACCTAATTTCCTCATTTATTTATTTACTTATAAATACAAACTTCAGCTACAGTGAAGATTAAGCTAAATTACGCCATCCATACAATTACAGACCTAACCTAGTTACAATTAATGTGAGAAATATCTTAAAACTACGAAAATTTATATGTACATATAAGAAATGAACAATGTGAACATCATTATGCATCAAGTCGACCCTACATCACTTCAGAGCACTCTTCGTAAACGGGAATCAGTACGTTGATGGAGCGCAGTTAGTTAAAAGAATTTAAATTTAAAAAGCACGTAGGCAGTACACGGACATTGGGAATAAAAGACTACATGACAGTAACAGGAATTAGGTTATAAACCTCGTTCAAACTGTTACAGAACAGCAGGTTTATAATTTAACCTACATTGGCTATGTTTTATACAGAGAAAGGCGCTTGCCGGGACAATAGGAACATTGAAATTGACCTCACTTAACAAAACCAACGAGTCGATGAGGCCACTTTATCATGACAGTAAGGCCTAAGGTATTAGGATAAAGCATTTTTTTTTTTTTTCAATTTAGTTATTTCCGAAGCGCAACCGTTTACAAAATTACAATAACAATTTAACTTACTCCAAAACTCTCACAGATGAAGAGAGTCAACATGTGGTCCACTGTGCTTATGTGAAGGCATTTCCACGGGAAATTTTCGATGGAATTAAAAAAAAATATGTTACAGTCATACGTGGATCCCAACCCAAATTTTTTAGATCAAAAAGTAGAGATTGCTGCTACAGTGATGCTATGGAATTCACAAGGCAATGATACGAACGTAACCATACGATCGAGATGTGTTCTAAAACAGGTCGTACTAAGCTGAGAGACAGTCTTCTCGTCACGTATGAATCATCCAATTCCCTTGACCAGCGTTTCATAAAGCTTAGCACTGATCGAGCTTTACTCATAGAATGTTCAACGTGCAAACTGAATCGAAGGTTATGATCGGACAAGACACCTACTTACCTAGAAATGAGCCGACATTCTCCAACCTAACTGAATCAAGAAAATATTCCGAAAATATGCGAACATGTTTCGCCTCGAAAATGACACCTTTCTACATTGCTTTTGATTTAATCTTACGAAATTAAAACAAGGCCAAGTTTCTTAAAGGCAGCTTGGAAGAGCGAGATAAGATTGAATATCGAAATTAATTAACACGCAACAGGAGTTCGTCGGCACCCATCTAGATTAGGATTGGAAAGATTCAATAGCTGAGGGGAGATCATTAATGCATACGAAACCATTTCTCAACTCAGTACGAACTTCGTGGGTTCATTGTTCTTGTAATCGGCCTTAAAAATTTCCGTCTACACTGTACAACTAACTATGTACTGGATTGTACAAATAATGGGAAGATAGATGAAAAAGCATTTGATCGAAATCCCACCCATAAAATGGCTGACCCTTTACAAAATGCTACAAAATGCATGGTTCTCTGAACTCATGATGAAATGTATGAGAAGCCTTTGGCTTTCAATTCAAATATTTTTACACAAATATCTGATAGTTTCACTGTAACTAATGCGTACTGAGCATGAAAACTACAAATATTTAAATTCTATTAAACCTACGCAAAGGTAAAACACACATATAAATATATATATATAAATATTCTTAATTAGCTATTATACCGTTATATAAACACTTATAATTTCATTTGCATTTAATTATCTTGAAAAGAAAAAAACATAAACAAACAAAGCTAACAGCGAACTTTTTTCTTTTTAACAAAGCAAACAATACGTCAATATACTTGTAAACAAACACTTGTATCTTTGTATGCTTAAATGTATTGTAATCTTAATATTTGCGGTGGCATTTTATTCAGATTAATGTGTGTCGTGTTTCTAGTTAAGAAAGAAAAACAAATCTTGTTAAGTAAAAGTAAATCTATTAAGTTATTGGTTGGTATGAAGCTGTCTACATAAACGGTATACAGCCTTTTTATGAATGGCGAAGCCGAAGCAAAAAAAAAAAAAAAACAAGAAAGAAAAATGTATTCCGTTGTGACCGAATCTGTTACACCCACCAAACAAGTAAAAGAATCAAATTTTTATGCTCAATAATATTGGACGGACATGATGGTGTATGTGTTGTACTATATGATAACAACCAAACAACGCGGAAACCAAAGATGTTCGCCATTTTTTGTTGCATAGGTGTGTGGCCGCTCCAGGCGTCCCCTTTAACCGGTTCGGGTCATTTTCAAATCGTTCTGCAAGTTTGCAGGCGATATCTTCGTTTTTGCGAACGTGAGAACATTTACCAATGATACTAAACAGTTGCGCAGACGAACAGATGTTGAGGCGCATCCCATATTTGAAACTGGCTAAGTATTCGTATACTTTATGGGGTTTTCGAAGCATACTTCTGCACATTAAAAAAGTATTGAAAAAAAAAAAAAATTAAATTTTGTTACATTATAATATTGGGTAGGCATGGTCAATTTCTTCCATTTTTGTACAGATACAACACCATCGCCCGTTGAATGTGCGGTTAAATTTTTGTAGATTTATCTGCTGTAGTAATGAGTAAAGCACCAGTTTTGAACAACAGGGATGTCCTCACTTTATGTAGAATTGTAAGCGCGTGCTTCGGTCGATTGGGCTCATTTCCAATAGCAACTTGCGTGCCAGAACTTCCAATGTTCTGGAAAAATTTGAAACCGATATTTTCATTTTTGCGATGAAGAGAGCGTTTATGACAAACATTGTACAGACGGACGTGCTTAAATCGACTTACAATTTGATGGTGACACAGAATATATATTCTCTGTGGGTTGTCTGAAGGTTCCTTATGGCCGTTGCACATATTTTGACAATATCCTTCATTGATCCTTTCATCCTTCGGTGATGGCTATAAAAATACTACAGTGTGGCAGTGGGACTCTACATCACTTCGCTTAATGCAATTTTTCATAATGAGGTGCTACTTGTGAAATCGTGGAAAGGTGGACTGGTCGCAAAAATTATAAAGAGGGACCTGCTTCTATCTTACAATATGCAGAGGACGTGTTTGGAGCGATTTTGGCCGTCAAGGGGTCTACACATAATAGCGAAAACCGCATTTGCAAAACTGCAATTCAAACTTTTTGTATATTTGTAAATGTTCGCCAATTTTATACATACGCGTTATATGGTATAAATAATAACAATTTTAATTTTTTATGACATCAAGAATGATTGCTTTGTTATTTAGGCTGCTGTTTGTTGTTTGTTTTATTTTTAGTCTTTAATTTCGATTTTCTCGTCATTGTGTTGGTCTTTCAATGGCTTTCAATTATCGATTGCCTTAGCATAGGCGCGAACCAGGTGTGAAGATAGATCACTTTTTAGCAAAGACAAAAATGTGAGCTACGTACAGTGGGTTAACTTCACGCCAGTCTCAGTTATCTATGAAAACAAAAATGTTAAATATTTTACTCTCATTACACTCTGCGTCTAACGTAAGCGTATTGCGCTAACCTTGAGCAAATTAATTATATATAAATGCGCTAAGTCACTTGTTTTATCGTTTCAAGTATTATCGTCAAAATATTTGCGACAATTCGGATCGTACTCTTTAAAGATCTTATGACCAATGTAACGATCCCCTCATATTTTCAATATATTTTGAGAAAATTTGTTATTTAGATAGAGGCGTAGGAAGAGGGATAATTTCCATTCATAGAAGAGAAGACGGAACAAATCGTTTTCTCAGTCGAGTGTAAGACTATTATGATAACAACGTTTCCATATATGTCAACATTTTTTCTTCTGGTAACTTATCTAATTTATTTTTTTACAGGGCATCACTTAAGCGAGCAAGATATTAAATTTTGCTCTTGATCAAAAGCAATTAACGTAAATGATGAACGCCACGCATAGTGCTCAGGTACTCTAGGAAATAAGTTGTACAGTACAAGCGAGCAAACTAAGAAAAGCTGAATTTGTTTATGTCGCCCATTTTATGATTCCGTTTTTCATAATATTATTTAAAGTTAGTGATCATTTATCGTGATCAGAAATCGCTAAGACTGATTACGAATATAACGCACCCGCGGTTACGCTTCGCAAATATGGAATGTTACCCCTTCGGTGCAAAGGAAACAAATCTGATTTTCCTAAAAGATCTGTCAGTGCATAAAAATCGACCTCAGGCAGTGGTTTGTGAGCTGGAAATGGAAAACGAAATTGCAGTTACCATCAAATGAGACACGAGAGAGCGATAGAGACATGCTTACTGACTTTTTGTGGTATGAATTTGATCGGGAGACGATAAAAGTGTTTCAATAAAATGTTCAGCGATCGTGTAATCTTTAAAAATCTCTATGTCAGCTTGCCACCAAAATCATGCGATAGAATTCAATTGGACTTTTTTCTTTGAGGTTATGTTAGACTATTAGTTTACTATCTTCCAAGAGTATTCGTGTTATGTGGACCGATACCTAAGATAAAAAAAAATTTCTTATTCATCTCGTACCGTTTAGTTTTTAATACAACTCAAAACGAAAAATACTTATTTGGTGAGACTACAAAAGCTTTTGGGAAATCTATTAAAAAACATTCACAGGGCAATCCCTAAATCAATTGAGAAAGTGTTACGCTGGTTTTCTAATCTAATTTCTAGTTTTGAAATCTTTTAATCTTTAGCGCATTTTCAAAAGTCATTCGACAGATAGTTATAATGGAAAAAAAGATAGTATAATGAAAAGAGAGAACAGAGGCGGAATGGAAATATATTTGTTTTATTATTGCCTTTTATTACTTAGTGATATCGTTTTTCGAATCCACAAAGCATGATGTTCTCTGTTATATATCAGAGTAAGTGTCGGAGTAACTTTAGTCAAGTTCACCCATCCATTCGTCCTGCTGTTTCTGGTATAAGAACTTTCAGTTAAGTGCTTTAACTTTGGAGATACGTTACCGGATTCACACACGTATCAGTTGAAAAGCTAAAAAAAAGACAAAAAGAGGAGGAGAAGTGGAACCGCGCTGGACTTGAACCTTTTACTAATATATACGAAACAATTTCAAAATAATTTATTATTTGCGGGCGTATTAGTTAACCATCTTGTCAATCTTAAATAGTCTTGCAAAGTGTTTATAGCTCCCTCTGTTGTATGTAGCTTCCTGACTTTTATGGTTGCGGTTGAGAGCAATGCAAGACTTTCCAGACTAGCGATCGGCCAAGAACATACACGCGAAAAGTTAGCTATTTATCTTATTAGTTGCCATCGTGGTCATTTCCAAAAAAAAAGAAAAAGATCAAGCAAAAGATAGATGAACACCGATTAGGCGGCCAGAAGGACATATCAACAAGCTGACTTACCTAAATCGACACAGAATCTTTCTCTAATCGAAATGGAGCCTCCGTTGCGTATTTCGCGAAAGATCTCGTCTATATATATATATATATATTTTTTTTGTTTGTAAACGTGATAGCCAATTATGTAAGAATTCCGACTACCAAGTCAGTGCTCGTGGTTTCAAATCTCAAGTGCGATACCGTTTACTTTTGTCATAGCTGTAGTGACTGCTGGGTCGGTTAAGGCATAACGCTTACCGGTTGGGCGCACATCCCTTAGGCTGCGATTATTGCCCTTCTATCCCTCCCCCTTTACTCACTCTCCCAAAACACTTTTTTCTTAAGTAATTCAACACCTTAGTTAGCAGTTGTGTCGGCTTTCCATTTCGTGGATTGGATTCGACAATCCTATCTCAGTAACAGACTATCATCCAAAGAGTCGTATGTTTAACATAACGTTTGTCGCTATGGATCGTTTGATAACCGCTGCACGTGTTCAAATAATGATTCCTTACCAAAAAAACGTTGATTGTATAGCAGATACGTTTCGTGCATTTACCTTTAGTGATCAGGCTCATTCTCCGCCTAGTGGGTGTGTCAACAAGCAACTTGCATTGTCGCATGTGCAGCAGTAGACTGAGTAACTAAGACTAAGTAACTGCGGAAACACCGTCGCATTCTTAAAAAGTCATTGTAGGGCGCCATCTGGTCTTTGGTCTGGAACTCACGAACGAGGGTGGAAAACCTGCAATGTCGATCACTACAGCTATATGATTTCCGATCCTTTTTTGTTTTTTTGCGTGAAATCGAAGATATTGATGGTTATTGGGTTGCAAGGTGCCCCAAGGCACATAACACGCCCCGTTTTGGCATTGTAGCGCACGAAATCTCCCGGACGTGTAATGTCATGTTTTGGTGATGTGAATTGGTCATCAAGACCGTGCGGTCTCTGAATACCGTACTTTTTTTTTTTTTGGGAGGTTACGTAAAGGATCGGAAGTTTACGCGAACAATCCTCAAACTCTTGAAGCTTTGAAAATGAACTCGTCAATTTATGGTCCAACATGGAAAATTACCCCTGACCTGTAAGATGTCCCATGGAGGACTTGTGAATAATGTCGTATTCTACGAATAATGGCAAGGTCCAAATACTATATTAAAAAAAAAAACAGTTTTTTTTTGATCCACGTCGCAATCACAAGTGTGTCTCATTGACATTTACTGTCGAAATCACAAAGTGTATCATCCCGCTCGCGAAGCCGCTACTGTGTATTGCGAGCCAAATCTCGTATATTGAAACAAATATACGATCATATGCGTCCAACATTTGAAATTCATTTTAATCGTGGACGTCGAGATAAATGTGACCCCGATCAGTTAATGAAAAGCTTTGCGATATTAGAAATTTGTTTCAGTTAACGGATATCATCAATTTTGCCAGTGACAAGTTCCGCTGATATGAGAAAAGCAAAGTCTTACAATTTTTATTTCTTATCTTCTGTTTCGTGATATTTTGGGAAAATTTGAAATTAAGAGAAACTCAAGTTGAACGCCAAAGCCAAAATATGCAAATCAATGAATGGACTTTCTAAACAGCCCTCGTTAATAGCAAATTTCACTTAATTAACATTATTATGAGAAAAGAATTTTAAAAAAAGATTGCTTTATAAAACTGGATTTCAATGGACGAACATATTTAGAATATCAATCAAACAACAGTCGTTTGTGCACTTCAATACAAATATGAAATAAATATTTTATTAATTAAATAAAATAATGACTAATTCAAGTCAACGTTCTTCGTTATTGCCTTTATTGGCCAACAGCGATGATAATACAAATATTCCTTACGCTGATAACGATCTGGCAGATTGTGAGCAAACATTTTGTTCGGCAAATTCGAAAGGTATGGATCTTTCCATTACAATTCATTTGCATAGCCGTCATAACGAATACGTGTCAGTCCAACCCTACGAGTTAACATTGCCGCTACAAAAAGTTAATGTCGATAATTCCAGCAATCGTTTGGATACAAATTGCATTTCCCTACCGGCAAATTTAAATTCATGCGATTCAGAGAAATGGAGATTTCACGAAAACATACAACAAAACAGGGAAAATTCCACTTATCAACAAACGGTACGTATAGCAAGTGCTAAGTAAGAGAATTCCGTTTAGCTTTCCTCTGAATCAATTTCGTATAGCTATCAGATTTGTCGTAAAATAAGAAGAAGGAGAAAAGAAAGAAGGGCCAATCCGCTGTTATATCCGAGGGAGTGGCTCCACTTGCCACCCATAAAATATACATACGTAGGTGGGAGTTTTTATCGTTGTATCTCATTGTTTCTGTTGCAACTTATAAGTAATCAGCGAAAAATCCAAAAAATCAAAGGTGTTCTCAGTTTGTGTTGCAATTCAGTTGTGTGTCTTTTTGTGTGCATTTTTAATATCGATTTGCGTGCAAGAACTTCCAACGCCGAATTCAAGGCTGATAACTTTATTGTTGCGAGCGGGAGAATGTTTACCGCAGACCTTACATAGACTGACAGACGGACATGCTACAAACAAGTCAGAATTCGATACTGATCAAGATATATTTTGTGGCCTCTCGGAATCCTCCTTTGTGGGAATAAAAAGCAATCGCTTTATTGTATTTAAAAATTAATGCTTAATCGATATTGCATTAATAATAAATATAAATATATATGAAAAAAAAAAAAATACAAATCATTGCAAACTCAAACATTTATTCAAATAATCAAATATTTCTTAATTATTGTATTTGATTTATTTATTATTATTTTATAAAAATCAAAAATACATTTGGAAGAAAAAGTTGCCCGATTATTATTGTTATGAACCTTATTTAAGTTTGTTCGTTATCGCAAAGTCATAAGAAATGTGTTTATTTATTTTATATTCATTATAATTAAGATCGTTTCACACCAAAATCTATAATAACAAGACTGCTTTGTATTCCAGTTCATATAAGCAAATGTTCATGTACAAGGTGTAGCAATTAATGCTGAGGGGTTTTTTTTTTTATAGATTATATGAACGAATGCTTTTTTGCAATCGATCCCCGTTGCATGTGCCTTTTAACATCAGAAGCGCACCGCTCACGATGGTGAATGGCGATGCAGCTGTCAAGCGGGGTGAACTCAAGTCGGGGACATAGTCAGGGACTTGCAGAACTTTTACTAAACTATTTCTCATTTATAGCTAGACTATTGCGTCAAAACGAATGAAAGGATAAGATCTTCTGTGCCAGCTTGATGATGGCCAGTCCACGAGGGGTATTTAGTTACTTTGGTTTTCGATTCTACCGTCCGAACTACTTACTATCCATTCTGCCTACCCTCTCTGAGTGCTTAAGAAGAACATTTTTTTTTTTTAAGTACGCGCCAGCCCGCATATATATTTTTACATACAGCGATTTATTGCTATGATTTTACCAAGTCCTAATCGCACCCTATTTGATAGTATAGGCCGTCATAAGTAATCCTTCGAGGAGAGTTAGTTTTATTAAAAACATCTAAATGAAAATCTTTCTGCATAGTATTTTCTCAAAGGCTCTCAAAGCCTTGACGACCTGGCTATCGAGCATGTGCTGCAAATGGAAAACTTTTTGCACCAAATGTCGTCCAGCCATGAAAATGAAGAAGTTGCGTCTTCGCCAGCCATTGGCATACTAAAGTGGTTTTTATTAATAGCGCCGTAGACACTGTGAACGCAGGTTATGGGTCTTTCGAGTGCATTACATAAGTGAACTTGATGCTTTAGATGGATGTTTACGTTGATCAATGACACATGCATTTTTCACACCGAATAATAAGAAGAAAAAGCAGATAAGTGAAAGATAGAAAGTCAAGTCGATCTATGAAGGCCAGCTCTTCCAAGTACGATTATTTAAATAGAAAATGATACAATGTTCAAGAAATAAGGGGAAATTTTAATATTTCAAACTGCAAGTGCTTCAAATATTCCGATCAGATAGAAGTTTCAGAACATTCGGTTTGTTAGTTTGTAAATTAGAGCAGAGCTATGCTCAAGGCTTCTTAGTGGATCAAAACGATTTCTATAATCATGAGAAAAGGAAACAATCACTTGATCATCATGTCAGGAGGACTATATTAATTTGATTATATGTGAAAGGGAAAACTCTTCCATGATGGGCAAATTATCGACTAAATTGCTATCTCTACGGGAAGAAATAAACCTTTTCAGGTTATTGAAAAGCATCGAGCTTCCAAAAACCGGTCAATCGATTAACGTTCACCATAGTAGATTGGGATTAATGAAAAACGTCTAGAATGGCGTGCTGTATGGATAACAAAATAATTTTTAGTTTGCAATGTCACGCATTGTATACCAACTAAGGGCGATGTTTAGAATCCTTTGCATTGTCACTAGAATTGATTGCAAATGCGTTACTATTTGCGCCTATTTGTCTCTTTGTCTGCATCGAGCAGAGCAAGGGAAGGATAACCCAAAAAAAGTTCTTAAAATATTTACGTCAACATAAACGAGGGTCCAATTGAGACCAGATCCGCAAGTTACTTGAAAGATTGCGAAAATATATTTCCTCGTCGACGATGTTTATTTGTTTAAACGATCCCTCTGTACGTGTTATGGTCTCTTCAACTTTACCCATTCCGTACAATTAATTGTTACACCTAACATATGTGTGCATTTTTATATACTTTATCTGTACATATGTACTTAGACGTATATGCAATTGATTATAGAATATGTGTATAGAATATCAAGTGGGTTTGCGTTTAAATTTTGCCAATTGATATAGATTTCATTTTCGTTTTTTATTTTACAAAAATGTACTGAAGGTTACAATTATGTAAACATTTACTTTGCACGAAACGTGCAAAACATTTCAATTGATAGCATAATAAAGCGAACAGAAAAACTTACAATATTTTTATTATATTTTTTTTTTTTATGAATCTGTTGAGCAGATGCAATAAATCAAAAGACTGGATACAACCTAACGTAAACCTTCTAAAGGACAATAAGTTTATTTATAAAAATATTTCTATACTCCATGTAAGAGAGCAATAAATGACCGAAATCTTCACTAAAGACGGATTAAGAAAATGTTTTACTATTTTCGTGTCTATAATAAAAGAATGAAACTGGACGGGCATACGCGGTAATATGTCGTCAAAAGTATTAATTAGTGAGATGAAAGATTCAAATTATTATTTCTCCGAATCAAATTAGCGCAACACGAACTCTACGCGCTCTACGGATTCGTGATATTCTCCAAGTTCTGGTCTCAGAGAAAGAGTGCGTCAAAAAGATGCAGAACACACTTTGTTTAAATTAGAACAATGCATGTTTAAGAAAAATTCTTTAGGGCTTATATGCAAAGGGGATACACGCGTAACATGTCAGAACAGGTCAGAAAAATTTGGAGCAAGAGAAAGGTATAGGGCAATAGTTGCCGTAGCCTAGTGAGTGTCTGCCCAATCGGTAGGTGTTGTTATGCCTTTACCGACTGAGTATCCGCTATAACCACGACCAACGTAAAGACTACTACACTGGAGATTTGAGCCCGCCATACTGCCTTGTTAGTCGCGATTCTTACCTTGTAGGCTATGAATGCAGATATAAATTATAGAAAGGCTTTGTAGTCATGTTTTGAATCCGTTCGTCCATTTATACCATCCACAAGCGCACATCCCAGGAACGAGAAAGTATATAAATACCAGATGTGTAAATCTGAAGTCCTAGCTATCAATGTAGTTGCAGTCAAATCGCGTAATTAGCACCATTTCCTGACGTTATGATTTTCAATTTACAACAACACAAATTTCATATAAAAGTCTTGCTTTGAACACGTTTCCTTTTGTGCCATGTAAAGAGAGCGTTCGTCGACAGAATTTTCTCTTTGGCCGAACGATAATACAAGAGGAAGTCGTTGAACGAGGCCTAACATCCATATCTATCTTAAGACTGAATCGCTATAGCATAATGACGATACTCTGTGCTTGATAGGATCACAAGGACAAGATATATCATAATTTGGTGCAACGGCACGCTGTTTAGCAAGCGGCCAGGATGTCAAAGAAAGCAACACAAGAACACCTTTTTACATATCATCCATACATACAATCGTATTGTGAAGCCTGGTCGCATTGATTGCGCACATGTGATGCAAGCCTTAGGTTTGTACGAAGATGTGAGAAAAGCGTCAGATTCTTCAAGGTTCAGCATCCACAAATTGTCGCACAAGTGCAACAAATGTGTAGACAGCGATCTACAACACTTCAAGTAATATACATTTTATCATTTGCATACAAAAATTCCGGTTTCGTATTTACATACCCATGTACATGAGTAGTGTAGTAAGTAAAATTTTAAGATGTACCCATATAAAACTGTCCGTCCGCCTGTTCATCCGTTTTAATAGAGCTTCTAAAGCATATGCTTAAGTGCTTTACAAATGGACAGATAAAAGTAAGTGCACTGCCTTTATAAAAAGACGAAATTATTTTCTTATCAATATTTTATCACATCCCCTAACGAAAATTCAAAGTATATTAGCTTTATAAATCCGCTTGTAACATAAAATACTAAGTTCTCGTGTACAAAAAAAAAAACTACTCTCTCGCGCATATGTCTACTACCTATAATCCTTTCTGATCATCATCGTCTCTGGATGTACAGAGAAACTCTTCCCTAAGTGACCGTTCGAATATGAAAAGAGCCCGATGCATTTTTGTGCAATTTTAAGGCAAATTATGTTGTGGATGTCCGTCTGTCCGTCCCTTTTAGGACTTTTTCAACAACGTAATAGTTGAGAAATCAATCCCTAGATTTTTTGCAATTAAATTTCGAGAAAAATTTCACAGATTAAGATAATGAAAAACGCATAAAAGCAATGAGTTTACCTATAGGTTCACAATTACGAAAAAAAAACAAAAAGAAAAAATAAAACCCTAAAACTTGCTTGATATGGTAAATGTTGGTGAAATTACGCTCGAAAGCAGTTATGAAATTTCATTAACCTAAGGCATGTTACGAATTTAAGCAAAAATATTGATTTTCATTCGCCGTTCTTCTCGCAGTTCGGCGAACTTGTCAAAGTGATTGCATGTCTAGTGCATTTTTGTTTTTTCATTGAAACTATTTTATAACTTTTAAGATTTGCTTCAATTACGAATTAATTATGAAGACAGTTTTTTGAAAAATCACATTACGTATGAGCAATAAAATATATTAATTTACCATTAGAGGAGTAACGTTGCGCAATACAAATATATATGTATACGCACACACATGTATATCTATAATAATTTAATTATGCGTTAACAAAATAAATAGTGTAGGGATTAGAAGGAGTTATTTAATCATTAATCTCGTGTATCAACATTTGTTATTATTAATGGTAAGAGAAGAAGAGAATGCAGGAGGCATTGTAAGCATGCAAATACTCGATGTTTATATTGGTATTGGTGACAGTAATTCATAAAACTACAAACACAAACACAAGTTAAAGCTATTGAGCTTATACAACAAGCGATAATGATCGTCCGAATCTCAATGAGCACTGTATGGCTTTCGTTTATCATCAAGCACTCTCTGACTTTGTTAAAAGCTATACGGCTAGCATTTGAAACACAACCAACGGCAAATTGTTTAAGCGTTGTGCTTAAGTTTAAAGAATTTTTTTTTTTTTTTTTTTTTTTTTTTTTTTTAAATATATTTAAGTGGAATTTGATTATTATTATTTCAACTTTTCTTTTTTTTTTCGCTTTTGTGAAATCAAAAGCAGAAAAGAAAGTGATGTGTTACCAAAAACACTTGTGTTCGTTCTCTAATTAAAAATTGTTATTAAAAAAATGGATAGAATAACGGAAAATTCTGAACAAGAACAAGAAATTCCTTTCATGATTAATTCTATGATACCATATGCTGATGATGTCGATAATGTAGATGTTTATTATGAAGAGTCGTTAAGAAATACTCAAGGAACTCGGAAAAAGTCTTTAAGTTTAAGACGCAATGTTGATCTCACATTAACGATCGCACACTCAGATACGGAGAGTTTAGGTGATGCGCCAATATCGCCAAAAACTGCTCTCGTCGCACGCAATGATATCGACGAAACACCATCGCTGCCTTTGCCTCATAATTTACGCCGTAATTCGATATCAATGCCTTCCGGGTTAAATGCTTTAGCAGATTTAGAAAATTTACGTTTAAAACATCAAATGAATACCCAAGCGACAGTAATGGAGGAAGAAAAAACTAACAGTACACCCACAAACAGTGTAAGTAAAATTACTTAAAGATATTAAGTGAGATAACGTCAAAAAGATGACGACATATCAAAATGATAAAAAACGTTCAGTCTTTTTTTTTCCTTTTTTTTAACAAATTGTAATAAAAAATAAAAAAAATAAAAAGTTAAAAACTTCCTTAATGATTTTGAAAAATTTTTCAAAACCAAAGCAATTTGTTCATCTTTTTTTTTTAAGGAGTACTCATAGAAAAACTTCATATATAAAAAATAATATA
This sequence comes from Glossina pallidipes, assembly GCA_000688715.1. Taxonomy (NCBI): domain Eukaryota; kingdom Metazoa; phylum Arthropoda; class Insecta; order Diptera; family Glossinidae; genus Glossina; species Glossina pallidipes. The sequence continues at coordinate 838,380 of KK499853.1, read as the reverse complement.
AATGGGATCAAAAGGGAAGTAAGTTTCTTACTAAACGACGCTTTACGACGGATCTTAAATACTCACTTGGAGCGTACTTGCGTCGAACTTGCGAAACCCTTTCTTAATAGCAAACATGTCGAACCGAACTGATCGGGATTATTCCTGCTGCGAATGTTTATGCTGCTCCGATAAACACTTGTTCCAAATTTTGTACTGATATCTGTTATAGAATGAAAACTAAAGAAAAGAATGTTTTGCAGTCATTTTTGTAACTCAATTACGGTCTTTTTCGAACTTGGCTTAAGAGTCCACTCAAAGCTGCACCTTTTCAGGGATATCTAGATCTTACAATCGTATATTAAACTAATACTTGACTAAGGGGTGTGACAAATTAAAACACAGACGAACCAAACGGGCATATAACGGCGAATGCGTTTCCCGAAAACGTTTGCTACAGAACAATAATTGCCTCGAGAGGAAAAAAATTCTTATTTTTTGCAAATTCGGAAACACTGCAAGAGTGAAGAAAAAGAACTGCACTTTAAACTGTGCTTTTTTATACGTTTCTAATAAATCCTCCTCCGTTCTTACGACCCTACTTTCGTTTGAAAATTTCATATGTCGCAGAGTACAATTTATGGTCTACTACATCAGGGATCGAACCTAGATTTTTTCCGGTATACGCCGGACGTTCTAACCGCTGAAATTTTTTCCAAGTGTTGACTGCAAAGCACGATGAACAAGATATTATTTGATATCTAAAGTAATGACTAAGGTTGACACGAATTGGAAAAAAAGATTGTCTTTCACAAGAAACGATTAATATAATTTTTAATATCTGTGTCCTCACAATCCATCATTAATGTGATTTAAAAATAATGCAGAACGCAACGCTAGGTTTTGAACACGCATTCCAGTAACGTTTGATATATTGGTATAGACTGGTGCAAGTAGGAGCAGACTTCAAAGACTACGCTATGGCAATTAATATTCTGACTAAGAATATTTATAAACTGGAGACTATCTAATGGGCAGTTCTTTCCATTACAAGTATTTGATAAATATTCTATACTCCATACCGAGATATAAAACATAATGTGCGCGCTTAGATGAATGGATAATAGATTTTGTTTTAATTTCCTTGGTACCGTTTGTGACTCTTATGGTATTGAGAATTCGTCAAAGACGACCTTTGAGCCTACATAGCCATTTCTGTTAGTGGATTTTAACGTGGGTTTGTTCTCGAAAAATCGAATCAAAGAAGCCGTAGGTGGAATAACACGAATGGCATTGGAAACGGCTCAACTTAGGAGAAAAGCTAAAATGATTTTTCTACAAAATTTTAAATTAAAGGATGACGGTTGATATTCTATAACTTTCATGTATTGGCTTGGTATGCGAACTGCAATTTTGGATATTACGATCGAACACTTCAAGCAAATAAATAAATATCGTTCAGTTTTTCTTGATTAGCGCTTTGTCAGTTGATCGATTAGATATATGTTTGCAACGATATATTTACACTAAGCTATGAACTAATATCGATAAAAAGTATCATGGGTACAAAGCTTTGAAATATGGTTTTTTTTTTTCAATTTGCTAGATAGTCTAAGCGGGCTTGTAGGAGAATCTTCTTAATTTTTAGACTTCGTCTAGGACGTATAAATTATATTATAGCTCCCTGGCTTCAAGTCAGCACTTTGCGCTGACTAAAAGCGATATAATGGGTGCCAAGGAATGGTAAAATCCAGTAGTGATGTTTTTGCGGACAAATGATATCATGTGAATGACTTCCCCTGGCTTTTTGTTAAAATTCGATTCAGGAGCGAGCACCAGTTTCGTCAATTATGCTCAAATCCTGTTGAAAAATAAAGCCACTGAGTATTTATGGTTTACTGGAATGAACCAATAACCCCAAAAAAAAGGGTCAATGAGTTTATATCGTCTGACCTTGGTGTTTCGTTCTCATCGGCAGTTTTGCAAAGTAGATGAAATAATAGCACACATTTGCATTCACATTTGCTCTAAAAGAATTGCATAGCAATATACAGAAATTTATTAATTCTGTGGTGCATTTATAGCAAGTAAAAGTATTGTTTTGTGCCACGGCCCACCATTAAATAGAATTTTTCATTTGATTTTTCAAAATAAGGCGTTATGTGAGTCAATAAGCTCGCTCTTAAAGTTATTTAAAGTTAGTTAAGGATTGATTTCATATCAGGTTTACTTTCCTTTGTTCTCAATCTGCTCGAGCCAAACACTTAATTTTACCTGAAAGACTCACACATTTATCTGATTAAGTAACATTTTGAATTTCATGCTGATCAGGTATTTTCAGGACAGCGTAGTGTAGCTGTTAAATGCGCGCGATTAATTTAGCCCATTCACAAACTGCCAAACGGCAATCTAATGTTTTTACTATCATTCAATTTACTTTTAACGCAATAAACAATTCACGTAACGAAATTAATTTGTAATCCTATTACTTTTTGCACATTTTTTACAATTGCATTTAACAGTACTGTTCTCATTGGTTTTTATTATTAATTCTATTTGCATACGAGGTCTGATTGAGAAAAATTACAGACATTTTCAACTTCCGGGACTTTAAAAGCCCAATTGCTACAAATTTTCTGATGATCCTTCTATGAGAAATTCAATTCTTGAACACGTCCCTGGGAACATTGAAAAGAACTAGTGCCCGGTCAGGTCCACAATAAATAATAATCGATTCCAATTTCAGATTCCTGAAGATATTGATCATCAATCATTTAAAAAAAACGGTTTGCTAGTTAGTAAGTCATTTAACACACGCTAAAATATATACAGAATAGAACATACATATATATATATATATAGAACATATATACATATATATATATATATATATATATAGAACAGGCTTGAATCGATTCAGAATCTAATATTGATTTAGACTGTATGACAAATTTACTATACGTTCATTCTACGCTGATGAGTATATAAATTCTATATCTATTTATCTATTTGCCGCCTACTTCTAAAACATTTGTAGTTCCAATAGAAAGTCCTAAATGTTCTTAGTTGAGGACAACGGCCACAATCGGCAACTCGCTTTTATTTGCCACTTCTATCATATTCTTACTTACTTGCTTATAACTACTTACCAAAGCCATTCCAAACATGCCGACAATGGACAAATGACTTTACTTGCAATGTATTAGAGATATTGAACTAGAACTTTCTACGAATATTTCCTAGGGTCATGCAAAGAATGACAAACTTTTTGATCAACTATATCCGATAATTTCAAAATGAAATATATATCTTGAAAATTTGCTCCGAAAATGGTCAGATGAAAGAAAAAGGATCGGAATATTTTTTTTTTTTTTTTTGGATTTGGACATCTCGTAACTTATTTCTGTTCACTAAAATGAAAGGAATCATTAAAAGAAGGATCGCAATCTGACCAATATCACATAGACATTACATGTCACAAGGTATTTTTTTCTGTGTGCCTTGCGGGACTTAACAAAGTTATATTGCAATAAATTTGATATCGAAGCGATTTTTTATGTCTATTCCTGGGGAGTATTCAAATTAATACAAAATCCAAACAACTATCGAAATATTTAGTTTTGCTCTAAATTTTAAGATTGATTAAGAAAATATATGCCAACTGTGCAAAACAAAGCAACAAAAGGCATGAGAAAATATTAAAACTCTTCAACATTTTTTAACGATCCTCTTATTTCTATTTACGTAAAAAATAATTTTTTTTTTTTTTTCTTTATTAATTAATTGTACAAATATCGCGTGGATTGTATAATATGCATAAATTAATTGCATATTATATCTAAGCGTAAATGTCAATGAAAAGCTTTTGTTTTCTTTCATTAACAATTTATAAATAGCTACCAAACGAATTATTATTATAAGACTCTCTGTTAAATCGTAACTGTTTCTTATTCTCATTAACATTACCTATATATATCGGTTATTTAAAGCATTTTTTAAAAACTTCAGAAAGACTAAACGAATGGAGAAATGGTGGAATTAATGGAATAAAATACAAATAAACTATCGCATAAGAAATTCGATAAATGATGACAAATGAAATATTGAACTCTGCGCCTTCGCTTGCAATTATTATATAGTAAATTTGCTCTACGATATCTGCTATTTACGATATAAGAAGTCTATGGCTTGCAATCGAAAGCGTAGGAGCAGTAATGTTACTCTGCAACCAACAGTTTGTTAAAAGCATTTTAAAGTGCAAAAATTTCTTTGTTGCTTTTAAAGTGCATAAATACACAGCCGAAAAATATGCTATTATTTAAGAGAAGAACACAAAACTGAATATCCAATTGGATATACATACGAATGTCGTTCTGTTCGAACTCCATGTTCCGTAGACCGTATAAGACCGTATAAGAAATCTTATTTTCTCCTTGAAAACAATTTTCGAAGATCTTAGGATACACGAGCATATGAAATAACGAACCGAAATTAATCCAAAACGGGAGCAAAAGCTTAGAGACAATACAAACAAGGTTTCGCTCAAAAAATTTCCTCGGAAGTTAGTAGAATTCATAGCAGAGATTAAAATTTTAAAAATCTTTATTACGGCGTACACAGACTATTAGTTTAAGTGGGCAGAATAGAAATTTTTCGACCATTGAAATATTCAAACATTGTATGTAGATGGCTCGGTAAATAGTCAATAGGTTATAGAATCTTAAAATCGTTATTTATAAATAGTTTTCAATTAGAGGAAAAATTATTCCAAAGAATTGTTGTTACTGCTGGGTTTTCTTTTCATAATCTCACTCATTGAATGTTGCTTGAAAGATTTTGCCAATGAAGAATATAAAGATTATATGTTCTAAAAGATCGCTGTCTTAAAATCAGTTCTAACATAGTACCCATGCATTGTAGCAGCGTCCTTATGCTTACTCAATATTTGGGATGAAGATGCAATCAAGTATTTCTCCAAGTAATAATATACCTGACGTACACAACATGCAATGTGTACCTTACCTTTAATAATTTTTGCTAATTTCCCGGAATACGTTTTGACTGAGTTTTCCTTTGCATTTGCAGTTTTGCCTTAATTTTTTTTTTTTTTTTTTTTTTGTTACGAAACGAATTGAAATAAATCTTCGAACCTGAGAAGCATGGTACTTCTCTCTTCTTTTCTAGAAGTATATGTATAACGTACTTCTTTAATCTTCTCAGTTTATCTTTTAAACATGTCAGCAGTGCATCTGCTTTTTTGTATTTCTGTTGGTACCTTAAGTTTGACTACAGTACAATATAACAGATTAAAGGCATGGCCAAATTTGTAGAAAACCTGTGGTGGCTTCATGGCACTCGACATTGAACGCGCATTCGACACAACCATCTTTTTCGACTGTGCTGTTTTGTGAGTTTGTATGAATCGAAGGCGAATCAAGTTTGTCGAGATAAAAACAGTGTTGTTTTTGTAATATGAATGGTGTCTGAAAAGCGATATAAAGAAGAGCAAAACAATAATTCAAATAAATTATATCTAATATATATATATATATACATATATATAATAACTAAACTACCCCACCTTAATTATACTGATCATTTTCTGGATCGATCTAAGCTTGTCTGTTCATCTGTCCGCCCTGTTTTCTTGTTCTCAACATACGAATTGCAAATTTTTGAGATATCTTGATGACGTTCTTTGAGCCAAACACCAATGCTATTGCAAATGGTTGCGATCGGTCCACTTTTTCATCCACTCCTCTCGCAGCGCCTTATTTTGAATAGTAGTTATGTGAAAAAAAATTGCAATTTCGTCATTCTAAATTGCTGTAAAGAATTTGGATCCGCTGGGACAATTTTTTGAACCCACTTTTTTACCACCGTTTCTACGCAAACTGAATCCTTATATAATAGAAAGGTCTAATTTTCAATCTTTCATGGTGAAAATTTCTCCATAATAGTAAATTGGCAAAGAAGTCAACTATAGCAAACTTGGTCCACATAGGTATGTTTTCTGGATACCACTGCATATAAGAACTCCCAGGAAATGGAAATCCCTATGTAAGAAAACGGCCTAATCGTCAATATTTTATGATGAAAATTATTCCATAGTATAGATTGAGCAAAAAATCAACGGTACAGAATTGGGGCCATATAGGTCGATTTTTAGATCCTAGTATGTTAGAGGAAAACAAGCCCTTATACGGAGAGAAAGTCTAATTTCTAATTTTTTACAACAGAAATTGAAAAATATTGAAATATTTAAGAATTGAATTAAGTTTGTTATGTCTGGTCATGTTTTGGGCATCCTCCCATATGCGGGCTTTCATGACAAGTATTAAAATTATATGTAATTTTTCGTTTCCTATTATCAAAACTAGTGAATCATTCATTGCATTAGGCGAAGTGGTGTAGAGTATCTAATGCCCGGCCTTGCCCGCCTATAACATTTTTACCTATTTCCTTAATGTCATGGCTGAGACATTGTTTTGCGAAATCAGGGCTCATTTGTTGAGACGAAGTCTTTCCAGCGCGAAATTTTTCTTCTAAGCTGCATGATGAGCATTTAATTAATCTACTGTTCTTAGAACCACGGCTTACGGGTTTAACCTCAGTTGTTGTATGCCAATATGAATATGAATATGAACGCAGGTATACGATTACAAGCAAAGCATTCATGCATTCAATTCAGTTGTTCGCACCGTCAAAACCTGGAACAAGTGAATATCCCTTGTGAATATGAAAGAGTGAATGAAACGTGAACAAGACTTTTCTTTGCTCAATGTACTCAAAATGTTTTGTTTCGCTTTCGGTTGCCTGAGCAGCTTTTATATTATTATCCTAATTGCAAAAGGGCAATAATGAATCCTACATTTTGTCTCTAAGGTAAATAGAAAAGCTCTCGACTGTTTTCAGAAAAACAAATGCATGTAAATATATTTAAGGAACATTCATAAATTATTGCTCTAGCTCTCGACTGTTTTCAGAAAAACAAATGCATTTAAATATATTTAAGGAACACTCATAAATAATTTAGTTTCACATCGTAGCAGCGGTTCTCTTATTCTTTCTCAGAGTTTTGTTTCCTGTGTTCTTTATCGTACGCTCTTTTCCTCTCGGCTCGCTTTTCCCGTATGAGTTGACGTCGTAATGCTCCTTTGGTTTTGGCCTTTGGCGTCTCAGGTTCTTTACTATTTCCACATTTGACTTTTTTTTTCGGTTCTGTCTGCTTTCTTTTCGGACGTTTACATGTAGAACAGGAAACATGTTCAGGGAGAACAGCCTATCAATGGAAGAAGGTTTAAAATTATAATTTTCAGAACTTTCTTCCTATTGTTACCTCATTAGCTTCAACTTCCAAGCAACGTTTTTCTGCCTTTTTTGATGCCCCTGGCAGTTGAGCACCCGCTTCGCTAGCATCCATATCAAAATACAATTAAAATTCAATATAAAATACAAAAAATTTATCCGATTACTGAAAAATGATTTCTTGACACCAAGAGCTGTTGAAGCAAATAAAAATTTAAAGTAATAAGTTCGCCTGTGATGACATATGTCCACACCGTGTCACAAAGTAGGCGCATTGAGTCAAACCAAAAAAAAAAAAAATCAAAATCAATCACAAGTAGAAGTAAAAAAGTAAATGAAAAACAAATCCAACAATAAATTCAAACGCAACAAATTCGTATAAATGTGTGGGAGAAATGTGAAAAGAACACGTGCGGTTATGAGATTGGTTCTATTGCACGAACATGAAAGTCTCAATGAGTACAAATTCATGTAATGAAGAATACAAACACAAGCAAGGAATATTCGCCAGCAAACGACCAGCGATAAGCACACGCACACTAAAGTTGAGAGCTAAAAAAAATGAAAATTTCATATCAAGTGCCATAACGAAACACAAGACCGAGTAATCGAGTAAAGAGACTTTATCAAAATAACCGCATTGCGGCATCGAGATATTAATAGTTTTAAGAATCGTTAGCTCCAGACTATATTAGACAGGGCAAGCGCGGAAACCGAAGAAGCGATCCAGTGCGCAACGATCAAATTTAAGGCCGCTTGTTGTGCGGACGGTCTACTTTCGCAACAGATGGCTCGATTGAAACGATAAAGCAAATGCGAACAGCATCGTAACGTTCTTCCTCACATCGAACTTAAGAAATGCTTTGAAAACTTGAAAAGATCTTGGCATAGCCCTATTATTACCAGGAGTAGATTAACAGGAGAGAAAAGCATCGGTAATAATTATTTACTTTATCCAACATTTTGGGATTTTCGTCACTAATACGATTAGTTGCTACGTCTTAAGATTCATTAATTGTATCAAATATGGGAGTTCCGTAATGGTATTTTGCTTTATTTTCTTCGACATCAATTTTGTGATTGAATGAATTTTTATTCGACACAGACAAAAGCGGTTTACAACTATAAGTTCGCTACCCAAACGCGTCAATTCGACGGTTGACACGACATCAACAATCGCAAACCCAAATTAAAAATTACTGAGTCCAGTTTATACCACGTCAAGTATCCGTATTTGACCACTGGCTTTGTTAATGTCACGGAGCTGAGTTTGCTTTCTTTTTCTCTGTCTCGCTCTTGTTAACATATATGTAAACAACAAACTATTTCTGTTTTACTTTCTTTTTAGAAGCAACAATATTTTTTTTGCACGAAATGAAAGTCATTATCTACAATCTCGCATAATGCGACCTAGAAAGACTCAGCCTTCGATGTTTCCTAAAGTTTCTTCTGCACAAGTACAAGACAACTGATATTCCGCCATACGATTAAGTTTCTTTCGCGGAACCTTTCGTCTTACTTCGACCTTCCTTTTACTTGCGACTATGGAGCATCTGTCCATTTAGTGCCTTGCATTTTTACTTTATTTGTGAAAGAAAACTCCAGCAGTATTCAGATTACTGTCTCGTTGCAATTTTATTCGATTTTATAGTTATTTCAAGACTTTATTATTGAAACTTATGTCATTTATATAAAAATCAATAAGGGCGGTAAAGCAAAATTTGATTACCTGGGTCCCATCGTCAATATGAATTCAATTCAATTTAAACCTATGATCGAGGCTTTTTCAAATTTCTGTAGTTTCTTACACATTGCAAGGAGTCTTTTGAAGTCGGAAAAATTTTATGCCTTATTATATGCCTTGCTATATGCGACAAAAATTTGACGAGTAGCGTGTTAATGACTGCAATAGTTCGCCGACTTTGTCCTAGAGCTCTGATCTTGTACTGTGATCCCATTCTTTCCCTAAAAAGGGTTATTAGTTTTTTTTCGAGTAATGAAAAGACTCTTGATTTTTCTACCTTATAATCCATACTCTTGATTTTTCTACCTTATAATCCATACTTGCCAGTTTTATTGGTAAATTCAACATATTAAGTGCTTAATAAGTGCTTAATTAAGCGGAAGTCCAAGCCATGTGTTTCAATACCTACTTGGTTCTCTCGTTAAACGGTAGTTATAATGCACTCTTATAAAATATAAACGATTACGATTGTGAATACTGGGCCCGTAGACTTCAAAAGTTTATGTCCACTAATCCTAGCTGGCAATTCTAAACTTGCCAAGATTGTGATCTCATCGGATAAGACAAACGGTAAATCGCGTCCGGCTTAGTTCGCGGAATCTTTTCAAAAAGAAAAAGGTGCTAGCTGTAACCAGCTTCAGCCAACTTCGCTTTTTGCTACGAATTAGAGAAATGATCATATTCGAAGTACCTCAGCTGGTTGAATTCGGAAATGATAATCCTAACGATTCCAAAATGTTTCCTACTGCGAACTGACTACCCACGAACTTAACCAGCGCTAACCGCGTAATGTAACTTGGCCCTCACAACCGGTCACAACCGGTCAAAACCAGTATTCTTCAAATTATGCCTTTTTTAAAAAGAGAATCCACTTAAAATTTCAGAAAATGTCTTTTATTTCTCTTAACCTAAATAAATACTCGCTTTTTATGCCCTTTTTGTACACTCCTTTTATATACATTGTAGATACATATATTCTATGGTCTTTAGTGAGGGCATACCACGCTTAAACGAATGTGTTTAATTAACATCTTGAGGAGCATGCGATAGACCGACTTTTTGCGATCGACTCCGAACCCTGTTTTGAAAAGATTTAAGCGTACCTGACCTCCTGTTTGCCTAATGTTTGTCCGCAGATTTCTGCGCGTATTGAGTGCAATCTTAAGATTATGAAGATTCACTGAGTTGTCTACAATTTGAATATTTTCATGCTCAAAAGGCTTCTATTCTACCCATTCAAACTAATCGTCTGTCTACGTCGTAATAAAGGTTTTTGCAATTTTACGGTTTGTTATGAATTCTACTGACTTCCGGAGGAATTTATTGAGAAAAATCTTGTTTTTATTATCCCTAAACTTTTTTTCTCCTGTTTCAGATTAATTTCAATCCATTATTATATAAAGGACGGAAAGTACTCTTTGTTTTCAAGGAAAATATGACGTTTCCTATACAGTCTACGGAACATAGAAGTCGAATAGAACGACACTCTTCAGTTGGATTTTGTGCTCTTCTCTTAAATAATAACATATTTTTCGGCTGTGCATGTATATTAAAAGCAGCGAAGAAATTTTTGCATTTTTTGAAATGCTTTTAACAAACTGTGATCAGATCTATATTTGCGACGATACATTTACATTAATCATTCAATTGATATCTGCAGGTTTAATGCCCTAAGCCTGAACCAATTGAAAATGAGGAATAATCGGACCACACTCCACATAAGTTCCTATATTAAAACTCGGTAGAAGCTTCTCATCTTTAGTAGTACGTCTCTATAAAAATGGACAAAGAGCAGGATTTTGGGACCCCCTCCCCCCTACTCCAAATACACTTTATTATAAAAAAAAAAATGCTTACACTCCCAGTAGGCTTATTTTTTTGATATTTTAGTGGTTTGAAATAAAAATTTACTGAACTAAATGTGCACTACTAAGATGTCTGTTTCGGAAACACTTCTCCATGGAAAGTAAACGTTTACATGCAAATGAGGTATAATTTGTGACATTTTATCACAAATATATGTGAACGATAGAATTCGGCGAAGAAATTGTAGGGTATTTTATAGGCTACCTTGAGCACATATAAGACTCCAACGTGCTTTAAAATGCGACAATTGCTGTATGAGGACGCAAATCTTTCTTATTTGAAGATCGTTTTTTTTCATTGTTATTATTATTTTTTTTTTTTTATGATTTATTTAATATTTGAGTTTATCTGCAATGTTTACATGATGTAAGAGAGTGAGATAAAAAGCAAATTGTCTTGTCTGCCTCTAGCAAGTGGAAATTAATTACAGTATGGGAAGATCGCATTTTTTCCCCTCATATTGCTCTGTATTGCTAAATTTCATATTCAGCGAAGCAAAGTTGCACTTACAGAGCATCGTATCGCAGCATTTGCCTATATATTGAAAAATTCTTGAATATCATAAAAACAAATTGTCGCTGTACATGTGTATAGGTACGATATGTGTATAGATAATGTATGTATTTTATACATGAATTTTGATTCCATCAAGATCTAATGGGTATTACACTACTAATAAGAATTCAATCAATCGTGACTTCCCAAAAGGCACATAATATTTGAGGTCGCCAAAAGTTAAGTGACCTAAATCTGCTAGAAACAGGGTTTTTCAATCCCGCCAATTCGATTCACTTCAAACAACATTTTCCCATTTGTGCGTATGTTTATTGCGTAATGTAATGTAATCGACAAAATGTTTTAGCTCAAAAGATTAAAGTACTGATTATGTATCTTTTCGTTAACTAGCTCTCATTCCGATCGTGTAACTTAAGTCATTTTGCATTATGTATGACTTTCGTCATCCGATATTTATATGCAATAAACACAATATTATGTAAAATTGTCGGCAAAATGGTACGATGTGAAATAATAAGCACTTGCGAAAAACTAAAACAAATGGAGGGATGCAATAAATGGATTATGGATGCATTGAAGAAATATGTTGAAGAAGAAGACGAAGTCAATGGTCTGTGGATACGCGCAGTTAACCACAATGACCAACTAAAAGAACAATATGTACATGTTTTCTTGGTCATATGGGTAAATACATTTCAGTAGTAATCGCAAGTGGTATTTATAGGTTAATTACGAACGAATACGTAGAGTTCATGGTGTGATGAGGTCTTATTAGTTATTGATCCTTTGCAGTTATTGATCACTGACAGCGGCAGTATATGATGCTATATGAAAAAATTTATGATACATGACTGATTACAAGCTTGGCGGGATTAAGGGCATTGATTAGACAGTTGCCGTGAAAAAAATACCAAAAAAAGAATTTTTCCTAACTTTCATGCATTTGAAATTTGTTGTGTTGGTTCAGTTGTTTATAAGAAAATATAATGTAAATGTAACTCTAAGCAATCAATATTAACTCTGCAGAACAAATCCTAGCCCAAAATGAAAGCAATTTAGCCTTCACGTGATTTGACAACAACGAGAGAGCATTTCTCGCAGCTTTTGTGCATACGTAAAGCAAAAGACCGACAATTTGAAAACGAAGTCTAGCTATCGTTGTAGATAATTAGTACCTCGATCTAGTGTTGCATTTTGTTATGTGAAAGTAGTAATGTTCTCATCGCATTCTGTATAGAACACGCAATGCAAATACAATTCTAAATAGAATGAATTTAATTCTGCAATTCTCTATAGCTATGTAAATGATGGCAAGTTTTTTTTTTTTTTTCCAAAAAATAAAAAATATTTGTTTGTTTGTAGGTTTTTTATGAAAAACTGAAGCCTAGTTACAAACCCGGCTTCTGTAGAAATTATCCAACGTTTTTGTCAAATACTTTATCCGCATATTATGGAGAACGGGACAAAAACACCACTTGTACACTTTTAATTGGCTTGAATAGGAAGATCATTCATGCAACAGGATCAACTCCACAGTTCGTGTCACGATTCTTTGTTTTTAAGTTGTAATTATGACGTTTGTTTTCAAGCTTTAAAAATTTTGAAAATATTTCCATAGAAAGGCCTTACAAAGGAAATGACAAAAAAAAAAAGAAAGCAAAAACTTATCTGGTTCAATGTATTCTCCATAATGTTCATTCGATGCGCTCATCAGCCCATCGAGTTTTACAAACAATTTTATTATATTAGACAGACAAACGGATGAATAGATAGATGGAAAAGCTTAAATCTATTTAGAAAACGATTATGAATCGATTGATATAATAAAAGGTGGGTCTGGATGGGTAATAACATATATAAAAACCATTTTTGATTTGCACAATTTTAACACCGAATGCTGCCAAATAGCACACAAAAATTTCATTTCAAATACAATGCAAATTTAATAAGATATACATACATATATAAGGGATTAAGAACTTCCTTTCAAGGTGGATATAACTTCCTCTTACTTGTTGTAAGTGTAATCAATCTTTACGCCCTATAGAGACTATGCTCGAGTTATGCTCGCTCAATACAAAAAGAGCAATTTGCTTTGCTTAAACGGATAGGAGGAGCGTAATTTGAAATCTTACAAGCGAACATGCACAAAGGTATAATTTTGGCCGGCATCGAAACACTCATTTCACACACTAATATCGAATCCAACAAATTCAATGAAAACAACAATAACCGATCTTTTCTTTTTTTCATTTGTACTTGAGAATGAATATTGGGGCTTTGTATTTTGTACGTTAATAAGATTAGAAGGTCATAAAGGAATTCTTACTCATAATTAGGTATTCGCTACTTTAGCTAAATATAGGTACGAAGTGATTAAATCAAATCAATATACTGAAGGCATGTATAAAATATCGTACCTGTTGATTGCACGTGTTTCACTATACCTTATGTATATATATATATTTCATGAATATCTCATAAATACGCACAACAATAACGCTCCTCCTTTCTAAGAACAAGATAAGGAAAATAATTATATTTGTTTTGACGACCACCCACTCATACCAGTATAACAGAACAAGTTGTCTAATACTTGTTGTTAACTTTAGCTTATCGGACTATCTATCACCCTAACCTTTTAAATTCCAAGAATTGTACTTGTTGTATACACTGAATTGTAATCTATTATGTGGAACCGCCTGGGGAGGAAAGATGATTTAAGAATCTTCATTCTAGTCGGACATTACGAATGTAGTGTGTAAGGAATTTCTATTCGAAGGCAACTATTATTTAAGTTACTACAAATTGTATAGCAAAAGTACATATGGACCGCTCCATTTAAATGAAGCATAAGTGAAATAAAAGTAAAAATTTTCACTGATTGTTTTTACTGTGAATATCATGTAGACCAAGAACTACAAATGCATTGTTTCTTAAATCTTTTATTCACGTTTTTGAGCGCGATTAACTTAAAGTAGCTTTATTATGTAATAATTCCCCTATAAAAAATATAGAGAAATCAAAATTCGAATGAAAAATCGTAAATACTGTTAAATGCATTTAGAAGCAATAAGTTTTTTTATAAGCAACGGCTTATTGCTCTTTGCAATTAAAAAAAAAAACAACAACAACAACTAAGAAAATTATATTCAGCTGTGCCCGAATCTTTTACATCCACCACACCTTCAACTTAAACAAATACTAAAAAGAAAGGAACAAAACTGCATTTCTATACTCTACAATGTTCGATGCGCGCGAATGATTTTTGCCATTTTTGTTGCATATATGTGAAAATTTTTATCGAGTGTCTGCTAAGCTTGCGGATAATGAAGAAAAACTTCCGAAGGCTGAGATGTTCTCAATATGTATTGTACTGTGGGCGCGTCCTTCTACCAATTCGTTCCATTTTCAATATTAACCAGCGTGCAGCAACACATTGCCACATCATTTAACAGACAGATGGGCAGATGGACTGACAAACATACCCAGGACGATTTAGATGTGGACTTATAAAATTTTTCACTGCGTATTGCAAAAGCTTCGGCAAAAGAAGGAAAATTCGATACTCTATAATAAAGAGTAGGTGTGGCTGATTTTTTCCATTCTTGTGTAGGTGCTACAGGACCGCCTAAAGAATACAAACTCAAATTTTTATCCTTATACCTGTCGTGGTTTATAAGTAAAGAGAAAGAAAACAACTGTTTTCGTTTTTGAACACAGAGATGGTCTCAGGTTGTGTTGTGTTGTTGTCTCAGGCACGCCTGCGCGGAGGTATTTCCAATGTTGCTGCTAAAATTGAAACAAATAACTCCATTTTTGCGACCAAGAGAATGCCTACTGGACAGATAAAGAGGCGGACAAACGGACACCTACTTAAATTGCCTTGGAATTTAATGCTGTTCAAGACTATATATATACTTGATGGAATCTGTGAAGCCTCTTTCTACGTCTGACCAACGTTTTGAGAAAGCAGATATGCTACCCATTGTTTGGTGATGAGTATGAAAAAAAAAAAACGCTATCTATGAACAGTAGTGGAAGTAATAAACGGTTTTTTACCCAACAATAACAACTCCTTTACCCGCAGTTACTCTGACTTCTTTTTTCATAACATACGCGAATCGCTCACTCATTAGTTTTTGTTTTTAATTTTTTTTCTTTTTTTTGAATCTTGTTTTGAACAGCAGTGGATCACGTCAAGTGTTTGTAGATTATCCAAGTTTATTTTTCTGCGAAAATGTATGATCGGTCACGAGAGTCTAACGTAAGCTAATATTATGATATGATAAGCGATCTAACAAACGTAGGGTAAAAAAACTCGAAACGAAACGAAAGTTGAATACATCGCAAACTGCTGCCGTTCTAATGAAAGACAGATGTGCACGGCATGAGTAGAATGTTACAGTTGCACGGAGAAACATACTCAAAGTCCGCAAGCACAGATATCTATCTACGTAATGTCTTGAACTAATCGATTATATGATATCTGACTGCCAAAGAAATCGTCCAATGATCTTTTAGGTACCTTGAATGGTTGGAGTCTCCGACACTCATTTTAAAGCCGATTTAACATTCGATTACTATATCGATAAGCAACCAAGTATAGAAGATCACTCAAGTTCGCCTACAACGCTACAAATAAAAAACAAAATTGATTAATAATAGAAAATGATAAAATTTATAAAACCAATACACAATTAAATCTATTAAGACGATAATTGTGATGACAAGAGAGTCGTCAATTTACCAAGTAAATTAAATTAATCATTATTTATATGAAAAGGGGAAAACGGAAGATTAGTAAATTAGTATGAAAGATATATTGACTCAATATTTATAAAAAGAAGAACTCAGAAAATTGTATTCACCGTGTGAAGTGAATCTTGGATACTCTCACTAAGTTCGTTGCTAATAGCTGATGTGTGTTAGGCGCTAGATCGGTGTTAATTTGTGTCTATAGCAAATTTTGATGGAGGTTTATAGCTAGTCTTGGATTGATATCATCCGGTAACAATTCAATGATTTTCACAGCATGTCGACTTTTCAATTGACTTGAATTGTTGTACGAGATGAAAGTCTATGTTTTATAACGTTCTTATAATTTACATAGTGCGGTTCATCGAGAGTCCCGCCTCGACTTGCCATTGCAGCTTTTGGATTTCTTATACCAAGGAATTCAATAACAGATGCGGTTCAACACACATGAATTATATTAGATGAGAGCGATTAGTTGGAATCGGCATAGGCTCCAAGTGCTTGAACGCTGCATAAGTGTGAACGTCTACTCTGAAATATAGTTAAGAAAAGCAAGGTGAATGTATAGAACTATATGGTCCATCTCGATTAACTTGCGCGTTATAATAATTTTGTAGTTCATTTCGGCACAGGCCTACGACACGAATCCAGAACATACTACATAGGTGTTTGTTTCGCTGTTACGGCAGGGACGAAGGAGAGCAAAGTACATTGGTTGACCGATTTGGTAATGTAATGATTGCGGTCATTACTCTCTGATCTGACCTAAATCGGCTTCGATTACAAATGTAATGGCCATGGTCCTGCCAGCAGAATGTAAAAGAAACGAAAAATAAACCATGAGAGACTTTGCCTATCAAATTTTTCTGTCAATTGCTTGTATTTTAACAAGGGACGAAGGACTGATACGCGTGCCCATACAAGGCAAACACTTAAATTTTTTACAATTTTCTGTACAATTATTATTACCTTTTTTTTTAATAAGATTTGCTATAGACCTGACCCACTGTACAGTGATTAAATAATTAAAACAGCATATTATCTACGGTGTGAACTGAAGCTTAAATCAGTCCATTGTTGTCCAGTGCAGCTGTTACTTTGTGTTAAGTGTTATGTGAAGCTTTTCATAAAAAACATATAAAATTAATTAAAAATTAAATCAAAAAAAAAAAAAAAAAATGAAAATTAAAATTAAAAAATTTTCTTTCAATTATTCAAATAAATAAAATGAGGGCCGTAAGTGAAAAATAATTTGCCTTCGAATAACAACCAATGTGTTAACATGAGTGACAACAATTACATGAATCATTTACGCGAAGCGAAAATACTTGCTCATAACAATAGCAGAAATCCTGTAAAACTTAAGACTACAAGTCTTAATAGGACGTTCAAGAATGCTATGATCACTTGTAAGAATTTCGATTATTCTAGTGACGAAAGTGTTAATAATATATTGGACAAGGCAGGTATAATCAAATGAAAATTTCTAAAATTCCCATAATTTTTCTTTTCGTCAGAAAGAGAAAATTCAACTTCCCTTCCCTTCCTCTCCTTTTTCTTTTATTTATTTATATAAATTGTTGCGGTTTTTTAAAAATCTAATCTTTATGGCATAAATTAATAAAAACTTCTACGCTTTAGGGCACTTTTTTTTTTTTTTACAACCAAAGCATCCTACGACGTCGTTCTAGTGTTCCTGCGTTATTCAATATTGGCTAACGGGTACGGTGTTTGTTACTGAAAGGATATATTTTGGTTGATATGCTTTAGATTAACCCCTTAGCGAACTATGTGTGGATTTATTAAGCCAAACATATCTGCACGTTTGTATGATGCTTGATCACGAAACCTGAAAATAGGGACCACATGACAAATTTTCCCACCGTAATAATTTCTTTACCTCATCGCCCTAGTGTCAAGAAAAATGCACAATATTTTCATTAGATATTCAGTTTTCATCTATCGGTAAGTAAATGGATGAAAGCGACTTTTGCTCAAATAATTTACATAAGTTTCGGACCGTTTTTGAAGCTTATACTCCCCTCCCTAACTAATTACTGACAAACCTTCACAAATTGTTAAGTTAAAATATGCGACGACATAACCTTGAAAAAAGTACAAATATATGAGCGAACCTTTCATAGAACCATTTCACATACCAAACTACTTCCAGTGTGCCTCGTATAATCTGGAATGCAAAGAACACATGACATGTATATTTCTTAATATTATTATAATACGATTACCGTAATTTTTAATAATTGTATCCATCACACAATCCGTCATCAATACAAAAAAGGAAGCAAATTATAATCGGTCGTGATCGAATCTTTTATACCCATCACCGTCATCCTAAAAGTGGCGAAAAAAGTGAAAGAACGAAATTTGCACGTTCTATAATATGGAGTGGGCGAGGCTGATTTTTTCTATTTTCAAAATAAAAGTGTAGGCGTGTGGCCGTTGTAGACCTGTGCTTGAAAGAGTTTAAGTCACTTCCAAATTCTTGGGCAAATTTGTAGGCGATATCTTCATTTTCGTTAACGGGAGAATTTTTGCTACACATACTACACAGTTGCGCAAACAGGCAGACGGACGGATGAGCAGACAAGCATGTTTAGGTATTCTTTATGGGCCTTTGAAAATTGTTGTTACAAAGGTATTGAATGTACATATAATATGCGTTGTATATTTCTCTTGTATCGTTTGTGAGTAATGAGTGGAAAATCAATTTTTTATTTGTATTGACCGATTGGTTCCTTTTCAATACTAACCCGCTTGCAAGACCTTCCAATATTTCTGCCAAATTTGCAGTGGATAGTTCCACTCTTGCGGCCAGGAGAATATTTCGAACAGACGATACGTAGACGGACAGACGGACAGGAGGACATACTTAAATCGGCTCAGGACTCGATACTGACATTTCGGCAAAATGAATGTAACCTCCATCCTTCGATGATGGGTCAATATGCAAAGCAACGCTAGGTTTCGAATCCGCGTTCCAGTAACTTTTGATATACTGCGTCGATGTATAGATAGTTGCAAATATGAGTAAACAGGCAAAAGACTCCGCTATGAACTTCTGTGAGAAAGCCGAACTTGGACACACGCATTAAAGCCGCACAGTTTACGAAAGAGTTGGAATGATTCTCCTAAAGAATTTTTGATTAAAGGGCGACTTGGATTTTGTCCGCAAATGTCAGCAACAATAATGAATGCTGTAGCTGTCATAAATTTACCTGCACCATTACCAACTTTGAATATTAAAACTTGCTTGAAGCCTGAATGAATAAAACAATCGTTTAGTTTTTCACGGGTATGCCAACCCCCTTACATTTGCATTGAGGATTGAATGGGTATGTTTGGGTTCAATGGTTTGAAATGTTGCGAGCTTGCAGGTAAATACTCGGAGCTGGGTGGTATATTCACTTCGTCAACCCGATCTCAATAACTAGAGAGAAGGTTCGGAGGGTTCATAAAATATATGTATAGGCTTGTGCAGTATCAAGTTCAGCGTCAATTTAGACATGTTCGTCTGACCTTACGTTCATATTCAAATTTAGCAAAAACGTTAAAAATTCCTGCAAACTGACTGGTTTTGAAAATATGTCAAATAGGCCGAAGAACGGGTCTAACCTCAGCCAGAAATGCTTTTGCTTACTATCTCAGACTACAACACAGATACACAATAAAATAAAATAAAAGTTTCTCCGTATGTTATACATAAATGCTAAAAATCGATTCACGAGGACATCAAAAATTACTTTTTCGTTTTTCCTTTTCACTTACTTTTAATCTGAAGGTGGAGAGGGTCGAAAAAACTCCATCACAATCGATTATAATTGTTTTACTTGTTCGTTCGTTCAGGCAGCACCCGTTGATCGACTTATTCGCGATATTTTCGAAATTTGAAACTTCTACAATGTCGTTCAAGAAACATTGCGATGATATTTGACAAATAAAAAGCAGAAGAGTTTTAGATAGAGTTTACATTGTGCCTGCATTAATTGACGCATGAAATTGATGATGATTTTACAAACAAATTTATTATGAGTGATGAGGTTAACTTTCTAGCAGCTTCGATATATGAAGGAGCAAAATTATCGCACTTGACGTCGAACACAACTTAATCGAAATGATTTATTAACTTCGCCAGCCATAAGGAGTGAGTGTTTGTTCGGGCTTGGATTTCGCTTGGCAAATGTCGACGTTCTGCCAGTTGATGGTTCAATAAATGATGAAAAATTTTGTAATAACAACTGCTTTTGCAAAAAGGATAAGTTAACAACAACCTTGATACTTGTCGTCATTTTCCTCCAAAGAACTCGATGCACGTATAGTAGTGTTCTTGCATTGCTAAATGCCTCCTAATTACACAGACATTTAAAAAAAAAGCTTGCTTACGACTTTCTGTTGATCTTCCTTTATAAATTTATGCACGGCTCTGAATCTGTTGAACCAAGAATGAATTTTGTACGACCGCCATTGAATGGACATGTCAGCGATGCATATAGTACCAGTAAATTTATTAACTTGGCCATGTTTGTGTATTGAAAACAAATTGTAAAACAAATCTCAATATTTAAAAGCAGCAATGTTTTCAATCGCCCTGTTCTCAACCATAGGCATCATATATGTAAAATAATGTTTGGATGGAAATTACAAAATACCAAAAGAAAAAAAAAATGTATGTCTGGTCTTATCCGAATTACCTACAACCTATAGCTAGTTTTTGTAAAATATTTGATTGGTAAACATCCAATCTCTCTCTCTCTTTCCCTCTCTCTCTCTCTCTCTCTCTCTCTCTCTCTCTCTTTCTCTCTCTCGGATCTCATTTATATTTCAAATTATATACGATTTTATATCCGGTTTTACACCGGCTCACTAAAAACCCTACTCCGCTCTATTTTCTCAATTGCTGTGAGTAATTATGAGGGAATCCTGCACCCTTCCTAGCTCATCTTAGATCGGAACCTGACTGAAATACGATAAAAAAAAAACAAATGATTGAGGTCAAGCTTTTTCCTGCCGATAAAATTCTAAATTCGTAATCGCAAATTTTACATATATATGGAGATTTCACAGCACTTACATATTTATTAAAAAAATTATATGACTGATATAAGAGACAAAACAATTATTTACACAAATTACGGAGAATTTTGTTAACCTATCACCTAATCTAATCGAAGTGTGTTGTTGGTCGAGCGCATAAGAGGAGGCCAAAGGGAATCATTCTATATTCTATTTAAGCATTTAGAGGGCTTGTGTATTAAACAAGTTGCTAAGCTATATTGGCTTTAGGTCATAACCTATTGATAAAAAATAAATTGAAAGCTTCGATGTCATTTCAACATTATATCAGTTTTTGATTAATATAATGCTCCATGCGCGATCTATGTGCAAAGCTTTCACTTTTTATCTCAATTATCTGACATTAAAAGTTTAAATTGCATGTGAACAGACCTAAGTAAATAGATTCATGTGATATATGATCTGTACAAACGATTCGAAGGATTTAGTATACCAATATCTGTCTACCTTCGCTTGTGGAAAAACACATTTAAATGCGGCATATCAGGTAAATGCTATCGTTCACTTCGGTTTTAACAGTTGGAGAAGAACTTTATCTCTTAACAATTCTTGAACGCGAAATATATGAAATGCGTCTTAGTATCCTGCCGGTTCAGCGTGTGTATCAATACATCATTTATTAGCAACAAGCGCATTTTTATTTACTTTTCAATTTTGAATTTTTATTGTGAAATGCTGAAGCAGCCAAAAGTCCATTTTAAAGAATTCGTCCAATTCCATCGCTATCAGAGACGAGTATAATTAAAACTATATTGAAGGGACAATGGCAACCGTATTTACATAGCATTCTTCTTTATGTCGTCTTAGGTTATAGATGATACACCTGATACGCTCACAATATGTATACCTGATACAAACATCATCGCAACACACTGTCACAAAAATGAAGATAGCGACGAGAACGATGATTACGAATTTTCGGGACGAAGGAAAAAGTAAGTTAATAATGTTAAGCATAAAAAAGAATTTATGTGTGTGTGTGTGTGTGTGTGTGTGTGTGTGTGTGTGTGTGGCTGTGTGTGTGTGTGTGTGTGTGTGTGTGTGCATACAAATGTGCGCGAATATTATACATTATTCCATAAGAAAAGGATCTCTCAAGTTCTTTCTATACGCAAACGAATTGTTTATTAAATTTGCGTAGCGTTAATGATGGACAAAGAGGCGAGAGCAAGAGACATAAACATAAACGCAATTCTTTAATCGTATCGTACCTCATGACTCTCTCATTACTGGAGAGCCCAACAGAATAATGAGACTTTAGTAGATTTCACCCTCCCACTTTTTTATAGCACTCAGAATCACGGATCAGACATACTTTGACACACATACACAAACATTTTCAAGATGCATAAACTTCTGCTTGGATTTAAATGTGCTCAACCATTTATTTCTCGGTTTATCGTCGTCTACTCTTGGTCACAAAATTAGAATAGAAATCGGACACCTAAAGTACATAACATTGGGTAGTTAGTGATTTTAGATTGATTTGGAAAATAGGCTGAAGTTCGACTGCAAGAAACAAAAGATTATAACTTATAGTAACGTAGTAAATAAAAGTGACAAACTCAGTGCAAGGGACAAAGTAATTTACTTATAAAGGCAATCTGCCAGACTGCAATTGGAATTTAGGACGTAAATGCCCAGAATGTCGTGAAATCTTTTCACAGAAAATATGAATTTCTTGTTAGAGACGATGTTAGTGAGTGATAAGACGATGTGTTAGTCTATTCCGAACCTGCTCTATTACTCGTTAACTGACATATATGACAATTTGTGCATATATGTCAGTTTTCCATCTCCACTTTTTGTGATTGTGACTGGGACTATCTCGGAGAAAGACAGATGGATGAACGCATCCACATGGCTAAGTTGGCTCACAATCTTACGTCCATTAAGAATATTTTTATACCCTATACTACTAATGACGTAAGGGTAGATTAAGTGGGTGCGGATGTGTGCAACATCCAGAAGGACTTGAGAATGGCCCACTGTTCATTATACGGATCGATTCAGAATTACTTGTTGTGTTCGACCTACAAGACGCGAATTTTGATGAAATCCGTTACTCCAATTTGTTTTGACCAAAGGAGGAACAATATTGAAAATGATTGAGACCCAACCATTTCTTCGAGTACTTCCCTTGCTTTGAAGAATCGATATAAATGACTGTCGCGTATCAAATCTTGCCCCGTGTCTCGCGACTGCTCTCGTGTTTTCGTTTATTGCTTTCTTAGAACTTTGTCATGCAATTCTAAATGTTCCTAGCAGCGAACGTTTTCTTGTAGTCCATGTATAAACTGTTGCGTGATTTAAAATTTTGCATAACTAGTAACGTAAATCCTTGTGCATTTTTGTTGCCATTAAATTGCGGAAGTTTTTCATTTTCGCAAAACGAGAAATTCGCTTCACGCTTACGGAAAGTTGTACAAAATCTGAAACTGCAGAACTAAGCCATCAGTAAAGACGCAAAAAGTGTCGCGCCAATGAATAGGATGTTAATGATAATATCTAGGAAGAGAAGAGCCACGACGATTGATATCTACCTGTTTTCTATATACTGTATACCGTGCATGGGCAACGATACGGACAGACTCCGTTATAACTGATACCAGTAACCTTTTTGGGAAGCATATACTTAGTCTAGACCTCATCAAAATATTTCGAATATGATCGGATAAATAGCGTACAGTTTAACGCCAACAAAGCGCAAGGTAGAAGAGTCGGAAGCTATTGATGTTCTGAAAACACGAAAGCAGCAGCAGTCAATTTTTTAAAACTGTGGTCAAGACGATTTTGCGTAGAAGACATTCCACAGGCAATCTTTGAATAATTTACTTGTACTTAGTTGTCTTTTCCGACGTTTCCGATGTTCTTACTTTCAAGTCCAACAAATACTACCCTTTTTTCCTAATAAATACAAATTATTATATTATATTATATACATATTATATATTATTATTATATTATATATACATATTATATATTATTATAATATATTATATCATATATATATATATATATATATATATATATACAACAAAGTTATGCCGACTTGATATTCGCCGTTCCTAACTGTTTGTTGACGCGGTAGCCAATTTTTTTTTTTTTTCGTTTGAGATCGGGGATGCGCTGTGCGTACGTTGACCGACGTCTTTAATATTTCTGGGAAGAAACAATTGCTACCACAAATATTACGCAGATGGGCGGTCGGATGAATGAGCAGACGAATAAGCTTGGATCGCTTCAAAAATTGATACCAAGTAGTTGTTATCGTTTTGTATTATCATCATATTATTTTATATGCATATATATTATCGTGCTTTTAAAACTAACTTGCGGGCGGTGCAAACGTTTTGATAAAATGAATATATCGACATGCTTGGGTGGTGGTTATAAAAACTAAAAAAGTTACTGATACCTTTTAATCGGGGGTAAGCTTTCCTTTTCTGATGGTCTACACATTTCCAAAAATTGATCCAAGTTAATGGATGCCTTGCTTTGACCGCCGATGAACGCTGCTTACATTGAATATTCCGCTTTGATCATTCTATTTATAGCACCAAGTTAACTTGGACATTAATACCGTTAAAGGTGAGTTCGAAAAAGTGTCTACCCATTCCATCGCGCGTTTAATCGCGCATGGTAAGTCCCTTTAAACAACACGATGCTAACAATTTCACACTTCGTGTGTTCTAATAAATTGAATGGCTTCGAAGGTATAACATCAACCACTCAGGCCGAAAACGATGATGAATTTCATCTTAAATTTCGCAAGCGAAAATTCTTTTTATTATCACTCACTCATGCGATCTTTCTTATTGGACGCTAGCTAAGATTATACTTTTGCAAAGAAATAATTGCGAATATCGGTCTATTGTTATTTCATCTTTTCTATCTACGATCCTTAAAAGATACAAGACATAATTACATATTGAGTTTTAGTCAACTAAATTCATTTTTATCCAGCAGTCCAGCAAGCAGTCGGATTTTCGGTAAAACATGTTCTACACCGTCACCGTAATCGACTTGATCCAAATTGAATGAAAGTATGGCGCTGACAAATCCCAGCAATGTATTTAACTTTGTTTTCCCGTCCGTATTATACGTCAAAGTAAATAAATTTTTTTTGTATTGTGAGCTGATTAAAAAAATTAAAACACTCTTAAGGATCAGTGCGTTCATGGTGCCGATCAGTCCACGAATACACTTTCAATTCAGAACGACTTGTTTAATGGACGCAATATACTTTGCAAAGCGAGTATAGTTTCCTCTGATTTATATTAAAAGGCAGGCATTTGTTATCTTTTACGAAATGGCAGACCAATTCTTTATACAGCTCAGAGGTGGTCGGGAGACCACTTGTGTCAAATCAAACGTTATTTCAATGCACAACGCGTTAACGTTCAAAGCTTTTTCTCTTTTTTTTTTGCTTTTTCTGACATTCAGTAAACATTATTACACGTCCAGCCTATTTCATATCGCTCGCGTCACCCACGCGTAAAACGCAAGTTTCAGTCTTGTGTCGAGTGATAGCAAGATAGCAGCAAAAAAAAAAAAAAACAAATCGATTAAATAAAGATCGAAGTTGGCCATCCCCGTTGCGTATAACATAATAAACTGAATGATTAATGTGTTTTTGTGTGTCGTCACTTCAAGCGTATTCGTAATATTCGCTTTAAAGATTTGCTCATATTCACGCGACTTCTACATTAAAGAGATTGAAAACTCTGATGATTGCGTTGAATGAGATAAACGATGATTTTATTTAGAGAATTTTTTTATTCATAAAAAGATTCGCTTAGTGTAGCTCTCGATTATTTAGTGTTCGTCGAGAGTTGAAATTGATAGGATTACGTGTATTTTAATTCCGCGCGAACAATATTCTTCCGTTATATGAATTGAAAAAAAAAAAAAAAAAAAAACAATAAGAAAAAGAAAAAGAAGAAAAACGAAGAAAAAAGAAGAAAAGAAAAACACTTGTTGTTGGTAATGAACGTTCTTCAATTATAAGAATTAAAAATGAAATATAATTATTTACTGAGCAATATATGGTTTTGTAAAGTGCTCTTCAAAACTTGCGAAAACTTGCAAAAATGATAAGAAAAAATGATTTGTATGTCAAGTACAAGTAATAGCACGCGCTACTGTGCCCCGCGAACGGGAACGGGGACAGGAACGGGAATAATCGGGAATTTACTTTCTCTGATTTAATTTTCCCGAGAATCGCATTCAATTAAAGATAATCAACTAACTGATTAGCTTTACATCTTTTTATTATTAGAAAAAGCTCAAAATTGCTTTAAGTAATCAAATTTGTAAAAAAATATATAAAACAGAAAATGAAAGAGTCATAAATTTTGAATATGTATTTATTTATTTTTATTATTATTAGTTACTCGCTAAGTAATAAAAAATTGTAAATAATATATAGACCGGAGAATTTCATTTGAGAAAAGCACAAACACACAATCTATGTTCGTCTTGAAACGCACCTTGCACACCCGACCATCGACTACAGCAAATTCCATTTCAAATTTAATTTTCTCATCATTAATGATGGGCGCGTGAGGGCATCAATTGACATCGATCTTGTATGATATATGTGTATAGCATAAAATATCGACAGTTCGACTCTTTTACCTTCTTGGATAACATTGTAGGTGAGAATGTTCAAAAAATAGATCGATTCAAATTTTCCACATTTTGAACCGATTTTTTCCATACAATTATATTTAGCTGTGATTGGGCAACATTTTTAGGCTGATACCTGGACTAAATTACCAATTGGATCCCTATTTAAGAGGCAAGACCGTTGCATTTTAGAAAAAAAAAAAAAGAAATTTATTTTATATCTTACACCACTTGAGGTACAAGGGCGACTTTCATAAATAATTTCTAAATCGATTTACGCCTGTCTGTCCGTCTTATTTCTTGTGTTTATTCTACAGCCTGCAATTTTTGAGTATATTTTAATGAAATTTGTATACACTGACGCGGTTTAAGCCAAGGAGGAACGCTATTGAAATTGGTTCGGATCGGAGCACCGTTTCCACCACTTCCCCGCCACTATTCAACCCCTTAGGGCATTTAATAGTAAGCTCTGCTCTCTCACTACTTTTTGTTTTGTACTTTGTTTTGAATGCTTTGAACATTCGAACATATATGTCGGTATGGCCATATTATCCATAAAAAATTTTTTGCTGAATATTTCGTGTTTTTTTCGAAAAAGACCACTTGCATACTATGAACACCTTTTGAAGAGTGGTAATCCAAAGTTTCTCTTTCTTGATTTCTAACTTCTCTGGCGCGCTCGCAGAAGTTCTTGGAGACTATTTATGTCCATTTAAAAGCACTGCCAAACAAAACTATGTGTTGGTGGCTTCATCGAAATGTCCTTTGAGTAGATATGAGGACGAGAAAGATTCGAAGAGCTTCTGTTACAAAAATGAAAGTTTGGTGTGAAATTTTTGCTAATGATAAGCGATTTGCTAAT
Organism: Glossina pallidipes; assembly: GCA_000688715.1. Classification (NCBI taxonomy): domain Eukaryota; kingdom Metazoa; phylum Arthropoda; class Insecta; order Diptera; family Glossinidae; genus Glossina; species Glossina pallidipes. The sequence goes on along the minus strand of KK499853.1, from coordinate 810,625 downwards.
TTCATTATTGCCCTTTGCTCGGTTAAAAGAGAAAAGTACAAGGCGAAGAATTTGTGAAATTGGAAGCGCACTTTTATGGTACTCGGATTGCAGGCTAATGGAAAAGAAATAATAAAAAATTCATTACAATAAAGAAAACACATTTCAAAACATTATCACACATAGAAATTTTATATCTTTTGCTTCAACGTTTTACAACATCTTCACAACAGCATTCTAGAAAACAATAGGTGGAATATGAACATTTGAACATTTTTCATAAGCAAAGGAGTGCCCTTTTTCGGGCGCAAATTGATTTTCATTTTCATTTAAACACTAGCCAATCACTTCGGTGCTCCCCTTTTTTAATATTCTTCAGAAAATATATATTTTATTTTAATACTTAAACACATGCTCAATTATCTTTGCGAATATCATCGTTCTATTATCTTTCATTCCGTTCGAAAAAATTGTTAAAAAACCCTTTTTTTTTAGGCGGTTCCAGTGGTCTTACTTCTTGTACAATTGATTTTCTTCAAAACTTTTTCAACTACGATAAATATATTCGGGTGTAGACCATGTCTCTTTGCAAATCTTATTTCAAATACGTTAGACATCTATGCTTTAAAGTTGACCGAAAGGGAAAAAGTAAAGAGACGGATGGACTGACAAACGAAATTTTTCTAAAACAGCTCGTAATCTTCACTGATTAAAGATTTATTTACATTATGAGACTTCTGGTAAGAGGACTGATCGAGGGAGTCCACGTGCTCGAACGTATTTGTGACAAGAATCGCAATGTATTCAGGCATGTGCCAGGGGCAAGCAAAGGTGCAATGAAGAGAAGGCGATTTCAGTTATGAAATCTTTATTCATATTATTTTTATCTTTTAAAAATATTAAATTTTATGTAGAAGTCGGAAGTGCAAGCTTACCTCTCCCAATGAAAATTGACAACCGTTTCTTTAGCGACGGAAGGATAAATGTTAAATTGAAACTGCCTTCGGACGGCGAGACGGGCGGCTCTGTAGAACCTTTTCTTCAATGGGCACAAGTTGTCCCAGTAAATGAAAAACTCTTAAATGGCATCAATGATTTTATTTTTGAATTTTAACGGAAATGAATTTCAAAAAAGTCATCCAGAAATGTTTATTTCGCAAGAAAAATATCGATGTTATGCACAAAATGTTAAATCCTAGCATGTGTGCAAGTATTTAAGAATCGGCGTGCATTTGGATATCGATGCTCGCGGCACATTCCGTACCTTCAGAAAAAACCGTTCTTTAGAAATTATTTACGATATTGTCACACGAATACGAATCTTCGGTTTGTATGTACAAGCTCGGACTGCTGTTTTAGAAGTCAAAATTCGTGTTTAAGTACCCACTAAAATGACCGACCCTACAACCCCGATAATTAGCTTTTGCCTTCTTCCATAAGCGATTTGAAATGAATTGTCAAATTTTTAGTTTGGGGAAAACGGAATATACAACAACGACGAGAACGATCTGGTTTTGTTTAGTTTACAATAGGTTGTCGGCTAGAAATTTCGAAAGAAATAAGAAGAAGAAATCAATCGAGGAATCTCGTATCGGCATAAATAAATAACATTTTTTTTTATTTTTTTTATTTTTTTTTTATTTTTTATTTTTTTTATTTTTTATTTTTTTTTTTTATTTTTTTTTTTATTTTTTTTTTTTATTTTTTTTTTTATTTTTTTTTTTGATTTTTTTTTTTTTTTTTTTTTTTT